>CAUYLG010000453.1:0-59738 GCA_963573385.1 Cacajao melanocephalus | reverse complement strand
TTTTTTTTTTTTTTTATTTTTTTAATTTTTTTATTAATTTTTTTTTTTATTTTTTTTTTTTTTTTTTTTTTTTTTTTTTTTTTTTTTTTTTTTTTTTTTTTTTTTTTTTTTTTTTTTTTTTTTTGGTGAGGGTGGACAGAGTCTTGCTCTGTCACCCAGGCTGGAGTGCACTGGTGCAATCTCAGCTCACTACAACCTCAGCCTCCTGAGTAGCTGTGATTACAGGTGGCCCCCACCACACTGGCTAATTTTTTGTAGTTTTAGTAGACATGGGGTTTCACTGTGTTGGCCAGGCTGGTCCCTCCTAACCTTGTGATCCATCTGCCTCAGCCTCCCAAAGTGCTGGGATTACAGGCATGAGCCACTGCACCCAGCCTGTTTCTGCTAACTTTTCAATTAGGTTTGTACTTGTTTTTCTAGTTCCTTGAAGTGCATCATTAGATTTTTTCCGTTGAAATCTTTTTTGCAGCAGACATTTACTGCTATAAATTTCCCTTTTAGTACTGCTTTTCCTGTATCCCACAGGTTTGAAGATGTTGTATTTCCAATTTCATTTGTTTGAAGAAATGTTTTTATTTTCATTCTTCATTGACCTAATTAGGTTGTTCAGGATCAGGTTATTTAATTTCTATATGTCTGTACAGTTTTCAGAATTCCTCTTGGCATTATGTTCTAGTATTATCCCATTGTGGTCTGAGAAGATACTTATTTTAAATTTGTTGAGAGGTTTTTTTTGGCCTACAATATGGTCTATCCTGGAGAATGTTCTATGTGCTAATGAGAAGAATGTGTATCCTGCAATTGTTTAATAAAATGTTCTGTAAATGTTTGTTAGGCCCATTTGATCCAAAGGTCAGTTTAAATCCAATGTTTCTTTGTTGGCTGATTTTTTTTTATCTAGATGATCTAATGCTGAGAGTCGGGTGTTGAAGCACCTCACTATTATTGTATTGGAGTCTATCTCTTTGTATAGAATATGTTTTCCCTTCTCTTTGTTGTAATTCTATAGGTAAAGTGCATTTCTTGTAGTCAGCATATAGTTGGGTTATGATTTTTTTTATCCATCAGGCAGTCTACATCTTTTAAATGCAGAATTTAACTGATTTACATTTAAGGTTATTAGTATGTCAGGTTTTGTTTCTGTCATACTGTTTTTACATTATTTTGTATATTCTGTTTCTTTTTCTCTTAATGTAATTGCAATTTGGTGGTTTTCTTATAGTGGTGAGTTCTTTCTTTTCACTTGTGCGTTTGCTTTTCCGGTGAGTTTTTTTCTTCCCTGTTTTCATGATGGTAAATGGCATCTGTTCACTTCCAAGTTTAAGACTCTCTTGAGCCTTTCTGTAAGCTGGTATAGTGGTGATTAATTCTCAGTGTTGCTTGTCTAGGGGAGATTTTATTTTTCCTTTATTTAGTAAGGATAATTTTGCTGGATGTAGTATCTTTGGGTGTCAGGTTTTTTTTTTTTTTTTTTTTTTTTCTGTCAGCATTTTGAATATATCATCCCATTCTCTCTTGGCACATAATGTTTCTGCCGAGAAGGTACTAGACACTTTTCTCATTTTCAGAATTCTCTTTGACTTTTGAGTTTGACTTAATGTGCTACGGAGAAGACTTTTTTGCACTGTTATCTCTTTAATGAACTCTGAACCTCCTGAATCTGGATGTCTAAATCTCTTGCTGGGCTAGGAAAGTTTTCCTCTCTTTGCCTTCTGGGACTCTGATAATTCAAGTATTTTATTGTTTTGTGGTGTTCCGTATGCCATGAAGTTTTTATTATTATTTATTTTCTATTTTTACCTGAATTATTTCAAAAGACTTGTCTTCAAGTTCTGAGATTATTTCTTCTGTTTGACATAACCAGTTGTTGAAGACTTTCGATGTATTTTGTTTCATCCAGTGAATTCCTGTGTTCCAGAATTGGCTTTGTTCTTTTTATATCAGTCTGTGTGGTAAATTTCTCATTCATATCTTTGCATATCTCACTGAGATGCTTTAGAATCAATTTTTTTCCTGGATTTTATGAATTTTTGATTGATTGGGATCTGTTATTGGAGAATTGGTGTTCCTTTAGAGCTGTCAAATTTCCTTTATTTTTCAGGTTTTCTTTGTCCTTATGTTGATGTTTACACATCTGGTATAACAAACAGTTGCTTCTTACAAATTTTTGACTTTGCTTTTGGAGAGGACTTTTTCCTGAAGGTGTGTCTATGGTGTTGGTTGGGCAGAACACTTTCCCTTTGAGTATGATAAAGCATACTCTTCTTCATTTCTTCAGTAGTAGGTGGAATCAATGGTATCTGATTTCCTTGGTGGCTTAGGGTAAAAAGTTATTAGTGGAGGTTTTGGTGATATTTTGCTGGGGCCTGGTATGCCATGTTGGTCAGTCTTTGGGCCCCATTACTGGCAGCAGTGGGCTGTACTTGGCCCAGGGCAAGGGAAGCTGGCACTGGTGTTACTGGGTCCATGCAGGCCAATTCTTGGGCCTCCAGGTAGCTTACTCAAGTGCCAGTAGTGGCAGCAATGAGTCAGGGAGACCTTGGGCAGCTAGCATTGCATGGGCAATGACAGGAATAATGGTAGGATGACCATCTTGAGTCCAAGTGGTGTGCATGGGTGCTGGTGGTGTCTGCAATGGGCTAAGAGGGCCCATCATCTCCAGGCCCACAAATGGAGGTGGCTGCCAACTGTGCTGGTAGTGGCCTGGTGGGTAGGCCCAACAACATCAGGCTTCTTGGAGGAGTATTCATGTGCCAGTGGTGGTGGTGTGTGCTAGGCAATCCTTTGCTTTTTGGATTGTGTACTGTGACGCTGTGGCATAGTGTCAGGGGGAGGTGAAGCCAGGTGGGCTTGTCTTTAGGCTGCCTGATGGTGAGTGCAGCAGGAGTACACTCACCAGCCACCTGTGGAATGCTTCGGTGGTAGACAGCAGCAGCCTTCAGTGGTGGGCAGCCTAGGCCAGCAGGTGGAGAACTTATGTGCCACTCATGCCATAGCTTCTGCTGGGGTAGCCTGTCCCTCACCCATGCCTCAGACCCTGGAAAGACAGCCCAAGGTTGCTCATGCCTAAACCCCAGAGGCAACAGCCATACTTCTCTTGTGCCTCAAGCCCTGGCACTGCTGGGCTCCAGAACACTGCATGGTCTATTGTGGGGAGGCTCTAAGATAATACCTTGTTTTAGCTACTTACACCTTAAGGAGTATGTGAAACCCAGTGTGAGCTTCCTCCCTGGAGCGGTGCAATCGTATAATCTCCTAGCAGCTCTCTATGTTAGCTTCAGGGCCTGTGAAGATCAAGGGGCTCTCCCATGGTAGCGTTGCAGGAGCCCATGGTAGAAATTTGGACTGCTGAGGGTCTGTCACTTACCTTTTCCCTGTATTAGAGAGTCTTTTGACTGCTAGACATTCCTGGACAAGCAGGCATTCCCACTTCCTTCTCCTTTATGGCTTAAGTAAGTAAGTATTTCCTATCCCTTTCCTGTTGAATTCTAGTATTCTCTCTTGGAGGATTTATTTGAAGTGTGAGTATCTACTTTTTGGATCTTCTCTGTGGAGGCAGTGACTACTAAATGCTTCCAGTCAGCTATTTTGAAGTGCCTGTTGGAATTTGATGCTTAAAATAATTTCTGAGTTGATATTCCAATTTTGTTTGGTTTTTCTGGGTTCTCCTGTAGTTCGCTGGGTGTAAAAAGTCTTTAGTATATCTGATGCTTTTGTTTAAGGGACAGTTTCTGCACATTTTTTCCTATGAACGGACCATGTTTTGTTCTTTGTATGCCTTGTGATCTTTGGTTGAAAATTGGACGTCTGAAAAACAGCCAAGTGTCCCAGTCTTTGCAGACTGGCTCCATGCCAGGAAGGACCTTCACTAACTAGCAGGATGTGTTCTGACCTTTAGAATCATCCCATGATAAAGCCTGAAAGACCCTCGAGGACTTTGCTTGGTAAGGGTCTTGCCTGGGGCCCTGTATTTGTTTTTATTTTATGCCACACTTAATTTTTTTACTTTTCCAAAGTCTTCCTATACCTTGTTCTAATCTAAGGGTCTATAGTCCTGCAGCTTTCACAAGCAGTTACCCATGACTTTCTACAGCTTTTCCAAGCCTACGCTCTAAGCTATACCAGTTTTCCTCATCCACGCTCCAAATAAGGCAAAAAGAGACCAGTTTTTCAGCAGCCCCCAGAATGTTGCAAATAAGCTCTCCCCGGCTCCCTCCTATTTGAAAGAGGTCACTGGGACCTGGGCTGCTGCTGCTTGCCAACACTACCACACTATGGAGAGAATGGGGCAAGATTGAGCAAAACCACCACAAAATTTCTTACCATTTTGATTGTGACTTTTCCTTGATTGGGCATCAGCTTGGTTCCTGTAGACCTTTGTCTGCCTTCCGGAGTTCCCATAAGGCTTTAGTCAGTCTCTACTTGTTTTGTTAATGTTTCCATGGGGGAGTGAAGACCTGCGGCTTCCTAATCTGCCATTTTGCTCTCATTTTCTATTCTTCTTGGTGCTGTATGGTCCAACCACAGTGCAAGAATAAAGTGTACAGTGTAACAAGTTATTTTAAAGCAGACATATGTAACCATAATGCAACTCAAAAAATAGAACATTTCTAAAACTTAGTAAGCTCCTTGCTTACCAAATCCTCGATTCCCCTCACCCTCCCTTCCTAAAGCTGACCATTATTTTATTTTAATTTTGTGGGAAATCATGTATTTGCTTTAACACTATGTTTAAATCCCTAAACAAACTCTAATAATCTTGCCTGTTTTGGAACTATAAACGGAAACATATGTTATTTATCTTTTTGTCCGATTCTTTAACATAATGTTTTTTCCTTACATAGGAACCTTTTTTTCCTTGTGTAGTATTTTTTATGAATATACTGCTATCAATCTATTTTTAACAGATCTAGAATCGCTGGATATATGAATTTGTATATTGTCAGTTGTGCCAATGCCAAAGTTTTCCAGAGTGGTTTTTACCAGTAACACATGGGAGCTCGTTTTTGCATACCTTCTCCAATAATTAGTTGTACATTTTAGCTAATCTAGTGGGTAGAATGTTCCTTTTCATGTATCTATTTGCCATTTGGATTTTTCTTTTGTCAAGGGCTAATAAAAATATTTTGTTTTCCTAAGACTTCTTTATATATTCTGGATATTAATCAGTTACAGGTTGGGTGACAGTATATCCTCATTTGCCCAAGATATCCAGTACATACCTGTGGTCCCAGGGTAATTAAAAGGCCATTGAACAAAGGCACAGAACTTGCATTACCAGATTTCAAGACTTGTGGTAAACCTACAGTAATCAAGATGATGATACACTATTGGTTTAAGGACACACATACAGATCAATGGAACAGAACTGAGAAGTCAGAAATAAACCAACATTTTAAATAGATTTCTACAAAGGTGCCAATTAAATGGGGATAACAAGAGTCTTTTCAATAAATGGTGTTGGATCAACTGAATTAAAAAACCCAAACACCTCAAAGTCATATACAAAAATTAACTCAAAATACAGTACAGACCTAAATGTGAGAGATAATTTTATATTATAAAACAGAGATATGAACTAGGTGGTTTGTTCACTGACTGACAGGTTTCTATTAACTTTCCTTTTTATATTCCCTTGGGGAAAGGGAGGTAACAGAGCGACACTAGTCCCCATGTTCTGCAGTGTTTGTTAATGAAGTCTTTTCATTAACAAACAAACAGTCAAGTCCATCAAATCATTTTTAAAAATTGTCTTCAGCAAGATACAGACTGAGCTCTGGTTCATGTAAATCCCAGTCTGTGGGAAGGAAGAACACATGATAAAGCATCTACCTAGCTTGTTTCAACAACTAAGTGTGCTGAGATGATAATGCACTGCTGTCACTCGGCTGCCATTTGATCATTAGTTTTCATTGTCTTACTAGCGCTACTTTTCGCCGAAGCCAATTTCATAAAAGGAGACACTTGATATTTTAATCAGTCAGTGCCCCCAAGCTGTTTTACCCAGGCTAGCGTGTCGTAGCACGATCATAGCTCACTGCAACCTTGAAGTCCTGGGCTCAAGCAGTCCCGCCACATGCCGCCACGCCCGGCTAAGGCTGTTTTTAAGATTTAGAAATAGAAAAAACTCTCCAAGAAAATGCTGTATTTTCAAAGTAAAACTGAGATTGTGACTATCTCTGGGCGACACAAAATTAGAACTGGCAATGTCTAGCCACTAAACAGATGGTGGGGAAGACGTAAGAAACATTAAACACTAGATATATTCTGCGTTCCAAAGGACCACAGCTTATTTTGTTGCTAATATTCCATTTGTAATAATAGGGAGTTTGAACTAACTACCCAGCTAATGAAAATTAGAAAAGCTGAACAATACCTGCTTCAAGACTTAATAGAACCAAAATAGTCACAGCAGGCCAGAATCAAGAAGACGAATTCTGAGGGAAGTTTGGCATTCGGGGCCATTTTCCCCTGGGACATTGAAAGAGTTGAATAGCAATTTTAATGCCTATGTAGGACTACGAGGGCAAATATTTGTATCTTCTTGGGTGAAATCCTCAGAGATTTTCAGCCTGAGAAGAATGAACTAGCCCTTATGGGTATGGCAGTCTAGCTTTGTATATGATTAATCCCTTTATAAATTCAATTAAGGTGTTCCTGGTTTATTAGTTCCCCTAGGTACCTGGCAAAAACAAAAGAAAATCTGTACAGCATGGCTGACCATAGTGGCTCACACCTGTAATCCTAGCTACTCAGGAGGCTGAGGTGGAAGGATCATTGAAATGTATGAGTTTCTGGCTGCACTGATCTATGATCATACCACTGCATTCCAGCCTGAGTGACAGACCCTGACTCAAAAAAAAAAAAATCCTTTAAAGTAAAACAACACCTTAGGCCTAAACTGACTCATACAATTTCTTAAATATAATGTCTAAAACACAAACCGATGCCCATAAGAAGACCGCAGGTACAACAAACAAGCAGCAGAAAAAAAAGACCCAGAAGAGCTCTAGTTAATGGATTTATCAGCTACCACTAAAAATTACACTATGGTAAGACTGGGAATTTCAGTGGGTCAGGTGTAAAATATAAAAAGAGACATAGCTGACTTAAGGAGTGAATGCAGAGGCAAAAGAAGAGGGAGAGGGAGGAAGGAGAGAGAGAGATTATGAGTAAGAAGGAACATTTAGAGAGACAATGAGAACTTCAAAAAAAACACTGATGAAAACCAACAAGTCACAAAGTTAAAAGCTCAACAAATCCAAAGTGGGATATATTAGAATAATAAAAAAGATATGTTATGTGAACACCAGAACAAAGTTGACATGCTATTATTAATCAGAAAAAAATAGGCTTTTAACAAAAAGTCTTATTAAAAATTGACATTTCTAAAAAGCTGAAGACTCAATTTACCAATAAGATACAGGTTCCAAATGTGTATAAACTTAGTATTATGGAGTCAAAACATATAAAGAAAAAAATTCACAATTCAAGGAGAAATACACAATCCATAATCGTGTGTGACTCTTCTCAGTAAACAACAACAAAGAAAAGCCACAAAAGATTCAAACAGTATGCCCAAGAGTTGCTAAAAGAACACACACTGTTTTCACGGACATATGGAGAAAAATTGTGTGTGTGTGTGTGTGTGTGTGTATATATATATATATATATGTAAAATATTCATATTTGGCTGGGCACAATGGCTCACACTTGTAATTCTGGCACATTGGGAGACTGAGGTGGGCAGATTACCTGAAGGTCAGGAGTTTGAGACCAGCCTGGCCAACATGGTGAAACCCCATCTCTACTAAAAACATTTAAAAAAACAGCTGGGCACGGTGGCAGGTGCCTGTAATCTCAGCTAGTCAGGAGGCTGAGGCAGGAGAACTGCTTGAACCGGGGAAGCAGAGGTTGCAGTGAGCCAAGATCACGCCATTGTACTCCAGCCTGGGCAACAAGAGCAAAACTTTGTTTCAAAAAATTTTTTTTTAGATTCAAAAAACATATTTACTTATATGTCTCTGAAAGCACCGTGTGCTCTTCTGACACTGTATTTTATTAGCAAAATACTCTATATGTTTATAAATTGGCCATAAGTTGAATCACAGAGCAAGCCTCAACCAATTTCAAAGGATTAAAATTACAAAGTATCTGACTACAATTCGATTAAGGTAGAAGTTGATAATAAAAGGATATTAGAAAACCACCATATTTGGAATTTTTTAGGAAGTACATCTAAATAACCCATGGTTCTAAAAAAAGAAGCACAATGGAAATGATACATTTAACTAAATGACAGACATTACGTCACCTCAAATCCTGTGAGAATGGAGGTTAAATGATGCTTGGATTAAATCTGTAACCTAATGTATTAGGAAAGAAAAAACACACTTGAGTTTAAAAGAATACTTTCCTCTGCCCACCCCAAGGAAATGACACAAATTAGTGAAATAACATTGTAGAAAATATTAAAGTCAGGAACTGATCTTTTAAAGAAAAAAAAAAAAAAACAGCTAACAAAATTGATGTAAAGAAAAAAAAAAACCTGCCAAGGAAAATCAGGGGAAAAAAGTGTGTGTGTGGCAGAGGTAGGGGGAAAGAAGTATGAATTCAAGGGGGAAAAAAAACACAATATTTATAATTAAAAGGGGACACCAATAGAAACTGCAGACATTAAAACAATTAAGTGATATTATCAACAATTTTACTTTAACCAAATTGGAAATTTAGATGAATCAATTTACTCACCAAAATGGAAACCAGGAATAAAAAACTGAAATAATCTTTTATCTGTGAAATAGAATCTGTAATTAAAAGCATTTGCACAAAGAACTCCAGGCCCAAATGGTTTCACCAGTAAATTTTACCAAGCATAAATCACTATTTCAGGAAAACAAATTTCATTTACCATTGTGAACAAAGCCTCTGTAATTCACGTACCAGATTAAAGGAAAAAAATCAGCATCATCTCAATGAAGGAAGGAAAAAACTACCATTTGAAGAAACAAAACCTACTCATGATTTAAAAACACACAGCAAACAGTAATGTCCTTAATCTGATCAGAGGAAGTCTACAGAAAATATACAGCAAACAAACTTAAAGGATGAAATATCAAAAGCTTTCCCTGTGAGATAAAGAAAACAAGATGCTGCCTTTTCTTTGTAGTACTCTACTGGATTTGTGTCCTAGCCAGTGCAGCAAAGCAAGAAATTTAAATATATAACAATTAGAAAGCGAGAAATAAAACTGTCATTATTCCCAAGTTACAATGTTCACAAAAAAAAAAATCTGAAATTGTTAGAATAAGTTTAGTAATTTCAACATATATTTTTATATGCTGAGAAATGGAAAATCTAATTTATAAGATAGTATTTGTTAAAAAAATAACATAAATCTTATAATGGACATTATGAAAATGTCCAAGGCCTTCAAAAGCAATGGAACAGAAACTAAAGGCCTACAAAAATGGAATGATATGCCATGTTCATGGACACAAGACTCAATATTTTAACAGTGGTCATTTTCTTCAAATGATCTATATATTCACTGCCCAATCAAAACTCTACAGGGTTTTTCTTTTTTTGGTGGAACTTAACCTGATTCTACAATTTGTATGAAAAAGCAAGGCAAATAAACAGCCAAGAGAAGTTTAAGGAACAACGGAGGGAGGGATGGACTTTACCATATCTTCTTAATTATCTTAAAGCTATATATTAAGTCAACATACAAAGAGCTCTATGGAATATAACAGAGGGTCTAGAAATAGATGCATATATGGATGTATGATTTACTACGAAAGGATTTACTACAGAAGCGCTGTAGGAAATGAATTGTCTTTTTAATAAATGGTGCCAAGTCATTTAGATATACATATGCCAATAAAACCCCTTAAAACAAAAACAATTCACATTCTACTCAACAAATGAATTATAGGTGGACTGCAAAGCTAAGTATAAAACATAAAACAAATGTTTTATGAGTTGGAGGTTGCAGTGAGCCGAGATCATGTCACTGCACTCCAACCTGTGCAACGGAGCAAGACTGTCTCAACAACAAAACTTGTTTCTAGGCTATGCAGTTCACTTGCAGACTTTTTTCAAATTGCTGTAACTCTCTAAAAACTTCTTCAACACATTTATTGAAAAAACTCCTCGTGTACAACTCATGTTGTTCAAGGGTCAACTGTACATTTCTGTGTTCTTTGTTAAATTTCACAATAAAAATAAGACATCATGACATTTCATTAGTTTTTGATCTGTCTCAATTTCCTACCAATTCTGTTGCAGACAGCTGTTGAGCTCTACATTCATCTATTACTCCACCTATCTCAATTAAGGATTATGGGCAACATAGCAAAACCAACATTATGCAGCAGCAGCTACAGCAAGATAAAGAGTTCTGGGCCGCTCATGCTTGTAATCCCAGCACTCTGGGAGCCTGAGGTGGGCAGATCACAAGGTCAGGAGTTTGAGACCAGCCTGGCCAACGTGGCGAAACCCTATCTCTACCAAAAATACAAAAATTAGCCAGGCATGGTGGCGGGCACCTGTAACCCCAGTTACTTGGGAGGCTGAGGTTGCAGTGAGCCGAGATTGTGCCATTGCCCTCCAGCCTGGGCTACAAGGGCGAGACTTCATCTCAAAAGAAAACAAACAAAAAAGAGTTCTGGTTGCACACAATGTAAATGTACTTCACTCCTGAACTGTATACTTCAAAACTGTTAAGGTGGTAAATTTTATTTAATATGCATTTTACAATTAATTTTTTTAAAAGGAGCAGCAGCTCCAAATTTCATGCTCTCATAGCCCCTTGGCTATGGAAACTCTACAAAATGCTTTGTTTTCGACGGAGTTTCACTCTGGTTGCCCAGGCTGGAGTGCAGTGGCACAATCGCAGCTCACCGCAACCTCTGCCTCCCGGATTCAAGCTATTTTTCTGCCTCAGCGTCCCAAGTAGCAGAGATTATAGGCATGCACCACCACACCTGGCTAATTTTGTATTTTTAGTAGAGGCAGAGTTTCACCATGTTTTCCAGGCTGGTCTTGAACTCCCGACATCAGGTGATCTGCCCACCTTGGCCTCCCAAAGTCCTAGGATTATAGGTGTGAGCCACCACGCCCAGCCTACAGGATGCTTTTATACTATTTTAGGCCGAGAATGCAAATGAATTAAAACTCCACAACTACAAACTCAAGTAGGTGACAATGTAAGTCTTAAAAGTGAATTTTGTCTTTGGAGTTGCTGCCTTATTTATACCACACAAAGCACTACATCCTAAAAGCTCTAAAACTTCAAGGCCATGCTCATTAAGTTCCTTTGGTGTACAATGTTTGTGATCACATATGAAATGAATTAAGAGATCTAAAGAATATTCTGAGTCAATTATCATATATTCCAATGTATTCAAACTACGATTTCACTTTTGCGCTACAATAAAAGCTCTCCAACAGTTACAATATGCTATTTTGCTGACAAGACACATTGAACCAAATTGTTTCCTGAGAAAGGTGAGGTGGTCTTTGAGAATTTTCTAATGAGAAAATTCTATATTGAGACTTGACATTCTATTACTAGAACTTCCTGGATGGTTTTGCTAGGTTGCTATCCTTATTTACACAGAGATAAAATTCCTACTTGGCTAGGTGTTTCCCCTCCCCAAATTCCTTCCAAAGAAAAAAATCAAAAACAAACAAAAAACAAACATTTTCATTCCAGGGTAAAAGATGGCAAAATAAAATAGCTTGGTCTAAGATGAACTCACATTTTTTCCACACATTTTCTTTAAATCCTTTGTGAAAAGTGAACAAGCAAGAAGGGGGTATGTGTTCAGTACTAATTCCTTTCAAAACCAAGAGATTTGTTAAAAAAAACAACACTTAACACAAAATTTGAATTAACTTTATTTCCCCTACAGTCAACAACTTCTCTGCATTGAATTTTAAAGCAACAAAGTAAAATAAAATCCCCCAAATGACAAGGTATCAGAAATCCAGACTTCGTTACACTCTATTTGTGAAAATGTTCAGCCATTTTATTGTTCTGTAAAAGAACCATCATCTGGGTCAAAAATGAATTCTATAAATCAAAAGAATATTCTACACCTTGGAAAAGAAAATCAGCAGTAACATTCTCACTGAACATTGTAAATTACATTTTTCTTCATAAAAGGTACATACTATTCTGCACTTTTCCACCAAAAGCAGTGGTGTGTTATGCTTGTTATATAAAAAAAAGTTATATCCTGTGGCAGGAAAAACCCTTTTCTCTTTCACTTTTACTAAACAACTGGAGAAAATGTTCAAGTCTGTATAAAGTTGCCTATAAGCTGGAAAGTGAACTTGTTCAATCTCCATTTACATTTTAGTGCATCTTTTGACAACTGTCACATTTTTAATAAAAGTAAGAAAATGCATATAGCATTAAAGAGTGTTTCATCAAATGCTTAAGGGATTTAAAAATAAGGAGCAGAGAACAAAATCATTGTGATGGATGAAACTGTTATAAAATGAGAAAAATCCAGGCAAAGTTTACAAGTCTTTTGTTACTTTGATGAGTCACAGAAAATGAACTTTGGATACCTGTCCACCTTAAGGTTTTTCTCCTTAATCTTTTGCATGTAAACATAGTGCTAACTTCCTCAGTACTAAGATACCAAAACGCCATCCTGGTAAGCAACATCCTGTGTAGTTGCCATGATTTCCAAAGAATATAAATTTAGCCCTTGAATGAATGATGTATGAAATCAGCTCTGTAAGTACCTGGTGAAAACAACTGCTAACAGCAGTAATAATGTGTCAACATAAAAGACTATTTGAATCAATTAACTACTCAGAGGTCCATCTTTGAAACAGCAGCTTCTTCTCAGAGCAAACAGTAAGCAACAGAAAATGTACATTTGATGAAACATTCTTCGCCTTGGAAAAACATGAAAATAAATATAATTCAAAGAAGTATAATTATTTTTCTAATACATCTTTCTCAGACCTGTACTAGTTTACTGCTTCAAGAAGCCGTCATCACATTTTATCACTTGTATTTTACATATTGCTATTTGGGTAATTCAAATAAAATGCAGGTCTTGTAAAAGAATAAAAACATTGACAAGTATGCATGTGCCAGGGACCAAATTAGAGGGTTCTTTGGTGCAATTAGTCCAAATTCTCAGATTTGAAGGATAATATGTACCAATAAAAAAAAAATCTGCTGCTAGACACTTACAGCAGTGCTCTGTCTTGCTTCACATTAGAAATCGAAAACAGCTGTTCTCAACAAGCCAATTTAATTTTTTTAAATCAGGCATTGCCAGAAAATTTTGTACATTAACCTGGACCAGTGATGGTTCTGTACCCTCTGTTGCTGTGAAACACGACATGAGCTAAAGGCAAAGACCAGTTCTCACAAGGACAACTGCTTCAAGTTAGGAACCAGAACAGTGCATTTAAACAGTCTTCTTAGATATTTTCTTGCCTTTCTTAAAAACCAACTTATTTTTAATGTAGCCACGCTTCCTTTTGGTAGTCTATAAAAAAAACACAAGAAACAGAACACATGTATTAATGCGGGTTTCTGACTGATTAAAAAATCTATACACACACATAGTTTACTGCATTATGATGACTTACTAAGCTCTTTGCTCTTCTTGTGACTGGACTCCTTGAATAGTTAAGTGAACACCACCACACTGTGAGTGGTGTTTGTTTCCTGAGTATACTAACAAATCTAAGGTGAAAGGACTAGATCCCTAGCTTTACGATGAAAGAACTACCACAGCGTTCCTCAAACGTGTATCATATATCCTCACCTCTCTTCTCAACCACAAAGTGCTGAGCTGTAATAATTATTCAAATTTTCAGGCATGACAGAATATTTAACACTAGACTAAGGAATCAGAAATGCTAATGCTGCCCCTGGTTTAGCCTCCAAGAAATTAGGTGTGTACCAGAAAAACAAGTTAACTTAGTAACTCTTAAGAGTCCCTGTTTTCTGTAAAATGAGGATGATTGTAACTATCTACAAAACTGAAAGACATAATCACTTGGCACATTATCTAAAAATAATCTTTTAGGTAGGAAAATAAGCAATTAAAAATGCAAAGCAAAATAACATTCCTTCAGTTTCATAATCTTTGAAAAATATTTTTCCTATTAATTCAGTATCCCACTAAAATACTTTCAGTAGATGTTTCCTAGTACTAGAAACAAATTACCGCAAAAAATGTTTACGTTAGAACTCTAAAGGATAAATCATAGGCATATAGGTCTTTCAATCTGACACACAGCCTTAGATATTGAAGAAAGCAAATATTTTCTGAAAATAAATAGTTTAATGCACCATCAAAGCTCTGGGTTAACAGAGGCAAAAGACTCAAGAGACTGGCCACTCAATTCAATTTTCATATTTAAATACAACTCTTAGAGGTTTCAGAAACTGGGTAAATCCTACATCAGGTTCCTTTATTCGTGATGTTCAGTTCAAGTCAATTTATAGTAGTTTCTAGCAGGAATGAGAACACAAGGCAAAATGCAATCCTTCTTAAGGTTATAAAAATTAGCTACTGCCAACTTGTTAACCCCATTATGTTACCTTATTGTTTAACTGATTAAGGCAAAAAGTAAGAAACTTCAGAGAGCACAATTTTAAAAAATTCAAACCAG
This sequence comes from Cacajao melanocephalus, assembly GCA_963573385.1. Classification (NCBI taxonomy): domain Eukaryota; kingdom Metazoa; phylum Chordata; class Mammalia; order Primates; family Pitheciidae; genus Cacajao; species Cacajao melanocephalus. The sequence continues at coordinate 45,080 of CAUYLG010000453.1, read as the reverse complement.
ATCAAGTCGTTAGTTCCTTTATTATCATTACATCCAAATTTCTAACAGGATACTTTTTCTAGGAGATCATGATGTGCCCCAGGAATACTCTAGTGTGTCATAGCTCTCAGGGTGCTTTTCTCCTACGGGTGATGAACGATGCCAAAAAGCCTGTTCTGCAGCCTGGACTACAGTTTCTAGCACCTTAGTCATGCCAGCTTTGCAGTGGCCAATAAACTCTCAGAATAGGGATGCTGTTATATGTACCCTCCTCCTCCAAAGTCAAAACCAGGGTGGAGAAAGGAAGTAAATAAAAAGCAATCCTTCATAGTGCTAGTACAAAACATCTAAAGCCATGGAAACCAGAAAGTCAAAATCTGTTATTGGCTACCAGAATATATATTTTGGTCACACAAGACAGATTAAGTTTTATTTATTTATTCACGTTTATTTTGGGAAAATGATGGGATGGCAAAAGAGGTCAAATTAAGAAAATTTACTGCTTTTGGGGTCTATATCATCAGACAGCAAGTTCAACAATCCTCTTTTCCAGAAAAAGTACACCTTAGTTATGCTTGGATATCTTAGGAGTAAACTGCTTTGAGACTAGCAGCATTTGCCTTCACTTGTATACTGGTGGGACTCACCAGTTTCTCCTACCTCATGCCTGTGAGAAACCTCATCATTTGATTTCTTAATGTTATTTTACCTAAAGATGATGAGTTTGATATGACTAACACAATCAGCTCTCTGTGACATCTTTAAATACATTAGTCCAGATGTGGTAATTTACATCTGGCACATAAAATATTCATATAAAAAGCTTCCATTTACATATCGTACAGTTAATATTCAGCACTGTTATAGTACAAGTTAAAATAATCTGTATTTTGACTATAATTGATGTATATTTTAAGTAACACAGATAAGACAGTAGTTTCAATGATATAACTGATCCGAGCTATGTAAACGTAAGCATCCTTTCAAAAATTACAACTGAAGTCAATGTAATAATAATCAGTATTATAAGGATAGTACAGTATTATAAGGATATCGCTTTATAATGAAACCTTAACATTTTATTGGACTGCTCACTCCCATTTCCTACTGCTGGACAACCTATTTAAAGACTCATTTTTAGTAATCTTTTATAGCAAAGATTATAGATCTATTTGGCTTAAGTGAGTAATAATGACCCCCAGTGAAATACTTCATATCTTATATGATATTTATTAGAAAAGAATTGCAGTAGCCTCATAATTCTTGCCTATAAGCTTTTTCACAATTATATTAAAAAATGATTATCTTAAGATAAATGATTTTTTTGGGCTTCAGAAGGACTCACTAAACTCAAACCTATTCTTTATTCAATGAATAATACAGTAACATCATATTAAGAATGGAAGATAAAGATGCAATATAAATTTACTCTGCTCAAAAGATAAAGAACTAATAATAATTCCATCACTTGAGCATGTAGCATTTTTACTTCCATACAGGTTTGGAAAGCGATGGCCACAGCTATATCTTACTTTACAAGTAAGTCTTACTAATGAGAACAGCACAAACCAAAGCCAGAAGGCCTCTGGAAAATCTCGGCTTGGGGTATCTGGAGTGCTCAGTTTGAAAGAAATGCTCCTAGCAGGCTAGCCTGGTAATTACTTTGTATAAATATAGAAGCCATAGTCTTTATAAATCTGCCACATGGATATTTATTGCAATTTCCAGAAATTCTTTTTCATACAAACCAACCAACTTTAAGTAACCCTTTAATGCCTTCACTTGGCACCTACCTTCTTTGACAAATATTTCTGTTTTGGGAAAATATTGGTGACTCGAGGTTTGTGATCTAGTGTCTCCCTGTTGTCAGGTGCTTTTACTTTATATATCCTAACAAGCCAGTGTTCTGATGTAAAAGCTTCTTCCAAATGCTTGAATTTAATGTCCTTATTTCCAATCTCAGCATTACGTGTTCGGTCAAAACCTGGGGGTGTACGAAAATCCAGCTGCAAAGTGACATTATTATTGGCTGTTAACCATATTGGAAAACATTCAGTGTTATAAGACAGTAAACGTTATCATTACAGTAATACCTTCTCCCTTTAAACTCTGAAAACAAGTCATCTATCTTAATAGTTCTCATGTATTGCTAGGAAGAAATCAGGAAGAGAGAAACTAAGTACATCAGAATAAGAATTTCACAGACTCCTTAGAGTAGATGAGCATCATAAAGGCATCAACAAAACAAAACAAAACAAAACACCACAACACAGAAATGAAATCCATCAAAGCCCTTTTTATAGGTATATAGCGAGAACACACCTAAGGGACATCTTTTCTGTTTCAGGGCCTTGCACTATCTTTTCTCTGCCTGACATGTTCTTCATTCAGCTCTTTTGCATGGCTGGCTCCTTTACCATTCCCTTCAGGGAAATAGTGACTGACAAATCTCCTTTATTGTTGCCTTAGAGCACCTTGTTCTTTTACTCTGTAACATACATTGTTAACATCTTTACTTACACTAAAAATTACCCATATCTTCGACTGGAATGTAAACATACTGTCTTTATCTTATTCCAAGTGTAGCTTTATATCCCAATTATATTTTGGGATGAAAATAAAAAATTTGCATAAGTAAGCAAGAGATACCACATCCTGAAAGTGGGAACTACAAAGGAGGCTAAATAAAAAAACCAAACCATGAAAGGATTTATGAGGGATAAAAACAGAAAACACAGGGAGGGAAAGAGACTTTCAAAAATCCTCAGACTGCCTTGGTGTGGTGGCTCACACCCCTAATCCCAGCACTTTGGGAGGCTGAGGCAGGAGGACTGCCTGAGCCCAGGAGTTCAAGACCAGCCTGGGCAACACAGCAAGATCTTACGTCTACAAAAAAATACAAAATTTAATTGGGCATGGTGGTATGTGCCTGTAGTCCCAGCAACTCAGGAGGCGGAGGTGGGAGGATCAACTGAGCCCAGGAGGTCAAGACAACAGTGAACCATGATTGCACTACTATACTCCAGTCTGGGCCACAGAGAGAGATCCTGTCTCAGGAAAAAAAAAAAAAAATCTTCAGACTAAGTTTATGTTGACATACAAACCTAGCATAAGTAAATTCAACTTTTTTTTTCCTTTTTTTTTTTTTTTTTCAAACAGAGACTGGGTCTCGCCATCTTGCCCAAGCTGGTCTCTAACTCCTGGGGTCAAGCAATCCTCCCACCTCACCACCAAAAGTTCTGGGATTACAGGTGTGAGGTATCAGGCCCAGCCAAATTCAACTTTAAAACAAACATGAAAACCAGCTGTCCTTCAAATAGTGAATAACTTGTTCTTGCTTATCTATATGATAGCAAAAGTTACACTTCATGTTTTAACCATATATTATTCTTGACTAAGGTAGGCATCATAATGAATGCACACTGGGAACACGGCTTAAAACTATTCGTAAACTTAAAAGAGAGGAAGAAAAAGGTCCTTCAAAATGTGATGAGTGAGCAGAGAAACTAATCAGAAACAAGTCTTTCAGGAAAAATGTTTTCTGGGATAACTAATTGTTATGGTCAGTGTACTTCTTTCTTAGCAAGAGTTTAGAGACCAGAAATGGCCTTCAAAGGAAACTAAAACACAAACAAAAATCTAAATCTAGATTATCGCCTATTTTTGTTTAAAGTCACCTACAGAGTAATTCCAAGTGAATAATGATAAAATATGATTCACTTGGGATTTACTTGAAGCAACACAACAAACAGGAACACAGTATATGGTAACTATTTTGAACTCAAGTGAATGTTCTAGGCCATATTAGCCACAAAGATGGTGTTTTAGAAAAGGATAAAATTTGATTCACAAATTGAGGTCCAAACACACGACTTTAGTTTTGATCATTATCTTGATTCCCAGTGATAGTATAAAATTAAGCAAGCAATTTTTCCCCTGCTTTCTTATCAGCTTAACCAGAGAGCAATACAGAAATAGGCCGTTTTCAGTGAATCTGATAGTATGAAGGTAATAATTTGGGACAGACACTTATAACAAAGGACATATTAACAAGAGAAAAATTTAGTAACACATTCAGCACACATTACACAGGAGAAACCTCAATAAAAGGAACCCAAAGCAGTGGCTTAGAACTCTGGCTTATACGGCATGCTCAACAAAGAACAATACATTTGTAGAGAAAGGACAAAGGAAAGTGGTTTTAGGCCTCCAAGATGGGAAAGTAGAAGGGTCCATATATGGGAGAAACTAATGGAGTTAAGTTTTGTCTGCAGATTTCTCTGCTGCCTTCTCTGGGCTGATAAGAATCTAGAGTTGTCTCCAGTAAAGGAGAATTTATATTCTGCCTTTAGGCAGAAAAGAGGTTAGACAGAGCTTTTTCTCTGTTTGCTGCTTCTAAATTGCCTTTGGCTCAAAATTAATTTTTATGTCAAAGAGGCATATTTTGGGGTGTCATATTCTGGTTTTCTTAAAACTCAAGTCATTAACCCAACCCCCATTATTTACAAACAAGAAAAGAACCAAGTGGAATCCAAGGCAGACACAAATTGTCTGAGAGTTACATGACTTGACAGAACCTGATCGAAAACACAGGTATTATGACTTCAAGTCCACTGTGTCTTCTCTCTGTCACAATGCCTTTTTGAACATTCACTCATTTTATAGACTCTTAAGCTTTTGCACCACATCATTCTAATTTACTAGAAAACTCTGACCCAGACAGCTCTAGCCATTTGTGGTAATGGAGAACAGAGAGACAGTGAACATCTGAAGTGACTATTTACTTCAATTCTTTAATTTTAAGCTTTTCTCCACCAAGCAGTGCAGTGACCTACCTAAGACACCACACAGTTTCCTAGCTAGGAGAACTCTTCCTTGGAGAACAATACTTTCCAAAAGCATGAGGTCTAAAGGTGAGATGGCAAGCAAAGATTGGATTTGAGGCTACTGTTAATATGTTAGAAGTCCTTGATGTAAAATTTTGTTTTTTAATTTCTCACATGCTAGTTTCAGAAATCTAAATGTAATGAAAAAGACTCTTTAGATAAGCACATTTCAGCACAATCAAAACATTACCCTGTTTTCTAGAGGCAAATAAGACTATGTTTTAAATATTATTTTGAATGAATATTAGAGAAAAATGGATTTAACTAACCTGCATTTCTCCAAATCTGTAGTAGGACATTTTATACATAAGGCAATTCAACAAAGTAGGGGATCCTGCTTTGTCTACACGGAATTCTCCCTGTGGGGTAAAATAGTCACTTTCCTACAAGAAAGAAACCAGAAGTTCTACGTTAGTTAACATATTCAAAGCTACAGGTTCCTCTTTTCATTTCTCCATAAGAATAAGCTTTTGAGGCATCTTTATAAAGCCATATTCAGTTACACCCCCCAAAAATTAATCCCACCAGACTTTCAACCATGTTATAAGGCCTTAACTATTACTATTTTTGAGACAAGGTCTTCTCTGTCATTCAGGCTGCAATGCAGTGGCATGACTGTGGCTCACTGTAGCCTCAACCTTCTGGGCTGAAGCAATCTTCCCATTTCAGTCTCTCAAGTAGCTAGTACTATAGGCCCACGGCTCCATGCCCAGCTAATTTTTGCATTATTTTTAAGAGACAGTGTTTCACCATGTTGTTCAGGCTGGTCTTGAACTACTGGGCTCCAGTGATCCACCTGCCTCAGCCTCCCCAAATGCTAGGATTACAGACATGAGCCACACTGCACATGACCACCTTCATAATTTGAAGAGACTGGTACCAACACCATGGTTTAATACCAGGCAGGGCTGGCTCTGCCTGGTATTAATTACCCATCCTCATCTCCGTTGCTCCTTTTCAGAGTTTTCTTAAGTGTTCTTGCTAAATTTTTCCCATATGAAGTCTAAAATCAGCTTTAATTGGGAAGAGAATGTTAAAACCACTGTGCTAACTTTTTAGGGGTTAACTTATACATTAACCTCTATGAGGAACAATTTACTCTAGGTAAAGAATGCAATTTCTGACTCAGAAATTCCCTTTCTAGGAATTAATCCTATAGAGATACTTGTATATGGCCAAAATAATGAATGCAGAAAGTTATTATGCCATTGTTTGTAAGAATAAAATATTTGAAAACCACCTAAATTCCATCAATAGAGACGGGTTAAATAAATCATGACACACACACACAAAATGCAACATACTGTGCAAATGTAAACAAAAGAATGAAGAAACTCTCCACATTCTACTATGAAAAGATCACCAAGACATATTATGAAGTAAACAGGGTATACAGCTCGCTAGAAGTAAGAATCACAAGAAAATAACTAGTGATTTCCCAGGGACTTTTTCCCCCTATTTTTAACTGACAAATAAATTTGTATATATTTATGGTACACACCATGTTTTGAAATATGCACTGTGAAATGGCTACATCCATCTAACTAACATATGCATCATCATACTTATTTTGTTGTAGTGAGAACATGGAAATATCTACTCTCTTAGCAACTGACAAGTACATAATACATTCTTATTAACTACAGTGGAACTTTGTTTTTGGGGGGTAGACTTTTTTGTATATCCTCTTATACTTTATTTTTGAACCATATGAAGAGGGGTAGACTTATTGTATATCCTCTTACACTTTACTTTTGAACCATATGACTGTATTATCTATTCATGAAGTTTAAAAACAATTTAAAAGGCATGGAAATGTAGGATTTCTGTATATACTAATGTTCAAAGCATACATTAAGAAACAGTGATCTATCATATGTCACAGTTTTAACACTGTTAAAGCAAATCTACAAATGAAAACCACATACGAAACAATTAAATTTCAGATTAATACAAAGAAATAATGTTTACTAATCACAGTTAAGGGAAAACATTACAGCATTTACATTTGATCAGAAATCTGAGACTTTACTTCATCCCCATCACACAACACTTGCATACATTTTCCCAAAAGATTCCTCTATTCTGGATCGGTGGCAATCACTCTTATCTTTAGTACCTACATCATGTAAAAGCACAATGCTGGATATGTCCAGCTTCTAAGAGCTCCCATTGTGAGCTCTTAGAAGTGAAAGAGGTAAGAAATCTAATACAAAACAGCAGTGGTTCCCAACCTTTTTGGCACCAGAGACTGGTTTTATGGAAGACAATTTTTTCATAGATGTCGGGGGGGCTGGTGGTTTCTAGTTGAAACTGTTCCCCCTCAGATCATCAGGCATTAGACTTTCATAAGGAGCATGCAATCTAGATCCCTCACATATGCAGTTCACAATAGGGTTTATGCTCCTATGGAAATCTAATGCTGCCGCTCTGACAGGAGGCGGAGCTCAAGTGGCAATGCTCGCTCACCCGCCCCTTACCTCCTGCTGCGTGTTCTGGTTCCTAACAGGCCACAGACCACTGCTGGTCCGTAGCCTGGGGTTTGGGGACTCCTGCAAAACAGGCATAAATGATTTGTTGATGAGTATAGAAGTTAGTATACCAGAAAAGGGCTTTTGGAGAGGGGACAAGTCTGTGGTAGGGAAGGTATTCCAGGAAAGGGAACAGTAAAAACACATGTCAGGTGAGTTAAAGAAAGAACCCCCAAGCAAGTTTTAGGGGCTAGAACCTACTGGCAGAGTGGAAAAAGGTGGCAGAAGAACAAGAAACTAGCAAAGGAAGGCAAAACATGACGAGGCTTGCATTCCAAGCTAAGGAGTTTACACTTTATACCAATGTTTTATCAGAGGTTATCTATTTTGTACCAGTCCCTAGGCTGAGGCTTCAACTACTTTCCTATAAATTCTCATTAATGGCACTACAAATTAGTTATTTTTGGCAAAAGATAGCCTAGTCTGTCTTGATCACCATTTTAATTCCAGATCCTAGAACTAGATCTAGTGCCCAAAGCGTATTACGTTGACTGAATAAAATAACTTGCCAAAGTTGACAGTTTTAGTTTTAACTCATGTCAGTCTGGTTTTAAGGCCCTTTCCCTTAATCAGTTGAAGTCTCTTGAGCCTAAAAGTAACATGATCAATTTCATCTTACACTGGGAGGGAGGAAACAAGATAAGGCAAAGATAGGAATTTCAAGGTTACTATTCTATTTCAGGTTTACAAGCCTAACAGTCAGTACTAGGGTGGAAGTAATGGAAATGGAAAGAAAGGGATGAAGTGAGAGGCTGTGAAGAGACGTAAAAGTAAGAAGTCTTGGCAAGGGACTGCTTCAGAGGGGAGAACAGAAATACTAGGTGTGAGTTCGAAAAGTTTTAACCTAGAAAATGCCTCTAGTATCTTTAATAAATAGTGAAGTCAGGGTAAGGAACTAATCTGAAGGATAGGATAGTTAAACAAATACAATGTAATTAGCAGGATGAGAGAATTACCTGGACACAGTGAGCTATCTTTCGCATACTTGAAATTATCTAGTTTCTTACCCGAATGTCTTTTGGATGTTCCCCTTCAGCTATCCTAACCATCCAGAGAAACTTGTTGATATCATCACCAGAATAGCCAATAACCCCTCCAAAAATAACCAAAACATAATCTACATCCAGAGTCCTCATGATTTTATAGGCTGCTGTTTCATTAGAAGACATAGCTTTTCCCACCTGCAGAATTAAAAAACAAAAAACTGAGAATGTTTTTAATTATTCCCACATTCATAAAAATCAATACATATATTTATTAAAACATGGAATTCATTCAAGAGTTTGTTTTACATGGAATCTTTCTGTAGAAATGATTTCCTATGAATTCAAATACATTGAAATTTATGAACCTCTCAACTATTATAATTTATAGTCAAAATTCAGAATACCTGTTCTAATATTTTGCTAATAATTAAGTTCTATGACATTAACATTTTATGATGAAAGCAGGCAAGCTTAGAAGAAACAATTTCTCACAACCGCAGGCCAGGGCTGGCCAGTGATCTTGCTAGCGCATACATTTCCTCTCCCCAGTCTAGCACACATCTGATAATTAGCTACAACAGTAATACAAATAGAATTCATTTGGTTAAGACTGGTCTTTGTGTTTAAAATGTTTGAAGTACAAAGTGGTGATTACATTAATTTATGTAGATTAGTTGTTTAATAGCTAGAGGAACACAGTTTGCCTATTCATAAAATAAAGTGCATTTACTCTACATATTTGCAAATAATTTTTCGTTTATAACAAGAATACAAGCCAAACATTTTAAGTTTCAGATTTTGTCTAATTCTTCAGTAAGCTAAATGTATCATAAACTCTACGAAATCAGCTTGCAATTCTGAATACTTAGTACCATTCTTAGAAACAAAATACCTTGAACTCACTTTATTGAATATATGTATAAAAAAGTATTTTTAGAATTTAGCAGCATTCACCCACATTTTTCCTATTTAGTCACAGATGAAGCCTGACTGCCTAAGTAGTGAATAAAGATTTGTTTGTAACCTTGTTTATCAAATCTTACCAGTGCTATGTGACTGTTATTCCAGGTGTTATTATCAACCAACGTAGTTCTATTAGCCATTCCAGCTATCTGATAGCCATAATCCCACCAAGACATTACTCGTGCATGTTCATCTGTATTTTGCCTTAGCCAAAAGTAAGCTTCTCTAAAATCATCTAAGATATTCCTGGTGCTGAAAAGAATCACAATATTCTTTTAAATGAGATGTCACAAATTTGAAGAGGATAACTTAAAATCTTGAGGTATTAAACCATTGAGTATGTTCAGATTTTAAGGATGGTAGTTATAAAGTTATAAAGGATGGTAGTAAATAAAAGGATCTGTTGATGAGAAAAATAAAGTCAAACAATGAAGAGTTAGATGAGTGTTATTCACACTAATGTGCATTGAAACCACCTGCATGCCTTGTATTTAAAAAAAGAAAAGCAGATTGATTCAGTAGTTCTGGGGTAGGACCTAATCGTGTGCAAGCCTAATAAGCTCCCAAGTGAAACAGTAGTTTAAAGCCATAGTGATATATAAATCAGTTGTTCTTACATTTTAGATATGTATGAATCACCTGGGCCTGTTAAGTCAGACTGCTAGGCCCCAGCCCCAGGTTTCTAATTCAGTAACATCAGGGTGAGGTCAAGACTTTGCATTTATAACAACTTTCATGGTAATGATGATGCTCTGTGTACAAAGACCATACATTTGAGAAAAACTGATGTATATGATTATGCATACAGAAATACTCTGGAAAAGAACATGAAATACAATGATTACTACCCATGGCACCAAAGGTGGAGGAAAAGGGCAAAGAAAGGTAGATTCAAATGCAAAGCTTCACAGAGAGCAGAAGGATGGTTCTAGAGGCTGGGGAAGTGGGGATGGGGTGGGTGGGTCATGGGGATGGTTAATGGGTATAAACACAACAGGGTGATTATAGTAAAAAATAATTTAACTGTGCATTTAAAAATAAGAGTGTAACTTGATCATTTGTAACTCAAAGGATAAATACTTGAGGGGATGGAAACCCCACTTTACATGTGATTATTACACATGCCTGTATCAAAATACATAAAATGTATCCCATAAATATATTTATCTACTATGTACCTACAAAAATTAAAATTAAAAATTAAAAACAAAAAAGCAAATGCAGAACCTCACAAACAATATTTATTTTTTAATTCTATCCTTTGAGACAAAGAAGTATAAAATGTTTTTGTATCCGAGTTTTTTTCTTACCCATCATGATTGTACGAGGCCAGGACTACACTTGGACTAGAGTAGGCATTGCTTGTGACCCAGGTACAGTGGACTGCAAACATCATTAATAGCATCAGCATCAACATGGTGACAATGCTTTTTATATTAGGACCTAATCCCTCTTCAGTTTTTTCCTGTTCAGTTACATGTTTCCTCACTTTACCTGCCTGAAGACATATTTAAAAACTGGTTAGACAAATTCATTATTTGACTTGCTTCATTAAGACATTCAATGGAAAAAGCTGGGAGACAATTTATCTATCAATTTAATTCTATGACTCAGAAAATGTACAACCATCAGATATTCTTATGTGGGTGATGGATTGTTCTCTAAAGTCAAATGTGAATAAGGTTTCCTGAGAATATGCCAGTCTAGAAGGTGGTCACAGAGCAAAATAATATCTCCAGTAAATAGCAGCTTTCAAACTCAGTTGTCCTTATATTTTAATTAAGTACAAAGGAGATTAACCAAATGACCCCATTCTGGTGAAATCTTATTATATCAATTGTTATAAAATCTTAATTCCACATCCTGAAAATGGCAATGCTCAGCTATAATTTTAACCATGTACCATTTCAGTATAGGAAAAAACTGTATTAACAGAATCTAGTCTTCCAATTTCCAAACCCTAAAACCAACAGACTTATTAAAACTACGATTACCTTAAAAAACCACCTTCCCCAACAAAAATGGGAAGACAGAATAGAAAAAGTCACAAGTTCTACATTTCAAGTCTGGTTAAGAAACCACAAAGCAACAACAAAGAACCCAATGGTAACAACAAACACAAACACAAAATCAGGAATGTGGTTTATTAACACAAATCTTTACGAATTACATTCATCTTATTTCAAAGTTAATATCTATACTGGGAAGCTTAATTTCTTATTAGTATTTTAAAACCTAGGCAGTATTCAAATAGCAAAGTTTAATATGCCATCCAAGACAGGTGCTCTAATTCTTACAAGTCCTTTTCACATTTGCACCAACTGAGAAACTATAGGTTAAAAATAAATTACCTTGTATTGGCTTGTTACCTATTGCTAACGAACTAGACTGTTGTTAAAAAGGCATTTCACTCCCTTCATTTTACTGTTCAAACACTCAAATATCAAACATGTTCCAAAAATATTCTGAAAGAATGCACTGAGTACGGACCTCAAAGATAAGCACTTGTCTGTCCACGTGGTTTCAGAGTTTACAGTGCCAAATCTTAGGTAAGTTAGCAGAGCACCAGGTTTTTGCTCTCAAAAATGGAAGTGTACATTAACAAGGGTATATATCTTAAGTATTTATAAAAGAAATGACCAAAAAGAAATGAGAATTCCTTCCTGATTACATTCTATTTTCTAACTCTAAGCTACAAGACTGACCAGAATTCACATTTTGAGGCAAACAGTGGAGACCAACTAGAAAAGTCACAGTTTATCCAAATCAGTAACATTTCTTAATATGTATATAGTTCTTACTGTGGTGGAAAAAATTAAGAAAGAACATAAAAAAATTTAAAGGCCTTACTTTAGATTTCCCACCTTATCATACAAATTTCCTGGGTTTCTTTTGTCATCTTCATCACTGCTGTCCTCCACAGGTGGATTTTCCCTTTTCATGTCATCCCCCAAATAGTGCTCAAAGACATTTGAAAAGGCAATTGCAGACAGCATACACACGACTGGAGTCAAAGTCAACATCAGTCGCACCATCACTCCCGCAAAGTAGACAGCACTGATTGCATATAGAGCAACTGCAAAGATAAATTCTCTTACAATATGTCGGAGAGGAAAAGTTCACAGGAAACTGAACTAGATACCTAAAACCATACTATAAAACAAATCTGGAATTATATAAATGTCTCACAAACGGTCTAATTGTTTCTAAATTGATACTACTGACCAACTGGTTAATTAGCCACATTTAGAAATTATAACTAGTGTTCAGTAAATAAAACCTACATATTAACAGTTTAGAAAAATGTATATGATTCAAATTTCATTAGTTATGAAGAATTAGACTTAATTCATTATTTGTCAATAACATAAAAAAAGTCCATAGCTGAGAGATAAAAACATTTGTGCATGACATCATCAGGCAAAATAAATTTATAGATTTAAAATCTATAAAAATCCAGTGCCAATATCTGGCATAAAGCCTGCTTTAAAACAAAAACGGGATGAGAAGAACGTAAGTATTAATCAAAGCAGGAACCTGCAAAGTTACTGCCAAGAAAATAAAAAAAAAAATTTTGAAACCAATTTCCAATAGCCAGAGCCTTCTGGATAATGTGCTAACCACAGGAAAAGGCTCTACCATTTCTCGCTGAAGGTTATGTATGACTTTATAAATTCACATGTAAGCTCCTATCTCATCTGATGCTAAATATTTTTCTGACTAAAAAACTTATCACATCATATTCTTAAGTGTATATCTCAATGAATTTGTATATATACGCACCTGTGTAACTACAACTCATTATAATGATATAGAACATTTTTTTTTAGACCGAGTCTCGCTCTGTCACCCAGGCTGGAGTGCAGTGGCACGATCTTGGCTCACTGCAACCTTCACTTCCTGGGTTCAAGCAATTCTCCTGCCTCAGCCTCCCAAGTAGCTGGGATTACAGATGTGTGCCACCACACCCAGCTAATTTTTATATTTTTAAGTACAGACGGGGTGTCATCATGTTGATCAGGCTGGTCTCGAACCCCTGACCTCGTGATCCACCTGCCTCAGCCTCCCAAAGTGCTGGGATTACAGGCGTGAGCCATGGCGCTCGGCTGATATAGAACATTTTTATATGTCCTCATGCCTCTTTTCAGTCAATAAGCCCCTCCCCTATAAAAAGGTAACCACTATTTAGACTTCTAAAGAATAACTGTTCCTTATTCTTGAACTTCACAGGAATATAATCACATAAAAATGTTCTCTTTTGCATTGGCTTCTTTTATCTACCCGTACTGTTCTTTTATTAATTGCTGTGTTGTATTCTGTTGCAGATATATAAAAATTTATTCATTCTACTGCTGATGACTTTGTAATATTTATAAAGTTACTGTAGATAAAATTACTAGTGCATTCTTAAACATGTCTTCTGGTAGACACAGGCACTCACTTCTCTTAGATATATACATAGGAATGCGATTGCTGAGTCATGAGGTTTAAATCTTCTTGAATGATGCAGTATTAAAGGGCCTTATCCAGAGTCCATTAAAGAATGAGTGTGCCATCCTTTAAACAGAACCCCTACAGGTGCTGTTCTTCTTTCCTGATTCCACTCTAGAATAGTAACTTCATGTGTCACTCACAGTCTAGGTCCCACAATTGTATATGTTTCTAGCATTACAAATTACTGACTGGTGTGACCCTGTGCATGTTATAAAGCTTTTCTCAGTTTCAGTTTTAATCTCATACAAAACCACCACAGCACATTTCTTATATGACTAAATCATATAGAAGCCTTTGATAGCTGCTTATTTTGTGCTTTTATATTAGAAATATTGGATCCTAAATGCCTGGCTTTTAAGTATTCTGTATTTCAAGTCTTATTAGTTGGAAAAATACAAATCAATCAATAAAGAGGATATTTACTGAAAGGTGATCCTTATTCCGTTATAAAATGGACTTTGCTCTGAAATCTGGATGATGAATGTTCCTAAGGGCTTCTTTGTACTTAAATAAAATTTTACTCAGAAAACAAAGTCAAGACTATTGTCAACAAAGTTAAAATTTTCAATTCTCAAACACAAACTATAATGACAATATTAACCTCTCTGAAACCATAATAAATTAAAGGTAAAATTTATATACTAGTCCTAAATTGAAACAATTAAAATACTTAATACAAATTCAATGAATTTTTCTTTTCTTTTCTTTTTTTTTGGAGGCAGAGTTTTGCTCTGTTTCCCAGGCTGGAGTGCAGTGGTGTGATCTTGACTCACTGCAATCTCTGCCTCCCAGGTTCAAGAAGTTCTCCTGCCTCAGCCTCCTGAGTAGCTGGGATTACAGGCGTGCCGCCACCATGCTCGGCTAATTTTTGTGTTTTTAGTAGAGACAAGGTTTCACCATGTTGGCCAGGCTGGTCTTGAACTCCTGACCTCAGGTGATCCACCCGCCTTGGCCTCCCAAAGTGCTGAGATTACTGGCGTGTGCCACCACGCCCAGCCCCTCAATGAATTTTTCTTGGTTAAGGACCTAAGCAAAATAGGGGAGAAAATTTATCCTGAATATATAGAGTCAAACAACAAAAACAAAACTTTAAAGTAAATAATCTCAAAAAGAAAAATAATTATTTCATAAAGTATTCATTAAAAACCTCTCTTACCAAATACTCTTTCATCGTTGATATTTTTGATGCAGAACCATAGGCCTGCTGGGAAGGTACATACAAGAATATGTAGATCAAAGAAGAAAGACACCCAAGTCGTAGGTTGATGCTCAGACACTGATGCAATAATTGGAATGTGTATTTTTGCATACCTAGTATTAAAAAAGTTAATGTTATTTACAATTAAGTGATAAAACAAGAGTTCCTTTTCGATGAAGAAATCTTGTTGATTGTAGAAATGGTACCTACTCCCTACCCCTTCTTAGTTAAATATACCATCCAAGATAACCAGCTATACTGGATACAACTCTGTTTGGTCTACACTGGTAAAACTACAACATGCCCTCTGTAAAACTGAGAGAATTATCTATGTCCAGACATGACAATGTTGGCTCTGAATTCCAATACAAAAATCTCTTTTCAAATGGGAATTTGTTCTGCAGTTTAAGTCAGCATTTCTCAGGCTTGCATCAACGAGTCTCATTACCTTTTGGAATTATTACTACAGACTAAATATCCTTTATCTGAAATGTTTAGAACCAGTAGTGTTTCAGATTATAGAATATTTGCATTATACTTACCAGTTCAGCATCTCTAATCTGAAATTCTAAAATCCTTCAACAAACATTTCCTTTTAGCATCTTGTTGGTGCTCAATAAGTTTATGATTTTAGAGCACTTCAGATTTTGGATACTCAACCTGTAGCAGTAATACTTTACCCAATAATTACACTTTACACAACGACAATGCCTTGCTTGACAAGAAGCGGGCATGGAGGCAGGTGAAGGAAATGGAAAGGACTGAAAAAATTATTACTGAAACACCCTGAGATTCTAAAGTTGTCAATTAAAGTTCAGAAAGTAAGAATAAATCTAACTGCACAAGTTAACCTAGTAACTTAACCTAATCAGAGTAACAGTCTACAACTTGGGTTATCCTTCCAATTCTTTAGTGATCCACAGGCTGAACTCTTGAAATATATGTCTAATTGTTAGTTTTAGTCATTCAAACATAATTTGCTCATGTCCTTTAATTAGACCTGGACAGGAGTCCTTCTGGTATCACATCAGAGAGCATGTTTGTTCAATAAATTGTTTTTTATTGAGCCACCTGCGGGGTAACAAGACAGAACAGCAGGAACAGAGGAGGGGCAAAAATTCTAATCAACAGATATTTTGTTATCTCCAGGAAAACATTTTAGAGACAAAAAGTTTTATTGAACTAGTCTAATTCAAAACCAAATTTATTAATTCATTTTATAAGAGCACTCTAAAAGAAACACAGATATATATTCAGTTGTGTTTCACAGATTTAAAAAACAAAACAAACTTAGATCAGATGGTATTAGAAAAAAATTAAATTTTCTTCCTATCTACAGCAATTATATTATAACACAGCATCCTTAACAATTCTTAATAATAAAAAATTAATAAACGAAAATTTTACGTTAGGTAAAATAAAAATCAATCTTTAAACTGCACAAAGTTTACCTAAATATTTTTACAGACAAAACTAAAACAAAGAGTTGCCAATGCAGAACAGAAATATGCAACTTGCATTTCATACTAAAGGTGCATTCAAAACAGGTATCATAACAAACATAAAATACAAGGAATTCATTTACTAAACTAGCATATCTTTGGTATCTTAGAAATGTTGCCCAAGAACTGAGTGAAATACTGACAAAACAGATAAAAACAAAGGAAAAGGGTTATTTCAATAAATATGATGCCAAATAACATAACTGCACTTACCCAGTATCCCACAATGAATAAAATCTGCCACTCCATGGTGCAATGTAACCTTGGAAGGAAAAACACAGAGGAAATCAATCTGCCTTTTTATTATTTTGTAAATCTTTTACTGCCTTTATGTTTATTGTTAATTATAGATTGATTTAAACTAATGTTCAAAGAATTTCAGTTTTCTTTTATAGGTGTCAACCTATTTCAGATTGTTGGCAGTGAGGAAAAATAAGGTAGTGATCAAATAAAAACAATGTCCACGGAGAACCCATTTCTGGAGAAACACACTTGAGATGAAGTTGTAGAAGGTCTTCCAGTTCTCTCTTAACCTTTTAGTTGACTATTAAGGCTAAGGCATTAAACAAGAGCAGATCATTTAAAAAAAAAAAAGAAAAAAAAAGGAGGCGGGAAGAGAATTTCTAAATGATCTAATCCAGTATCCCATATCCCACCAGATAAATTCAAACATGATTTTAAATACTATTGGCTTTTACTCCTGTCAATCCTTTATGATTTTGTGAGCTAGGCTGGTACATTAATTTGACAGAATACATTTAGAAAAAAACCTCATTTGTTTCTAAAGACTGGTAAATCAAGGTTAGAAAGTAACTCAGAATCCAGAAGCAGACTGAAACTGATTCTGTTAGTATACTGCTGAAAAGCAGGGGACAAAGTTGTGTGCATGCAAGAGAAGGTGAGAATATAGCAGGTTAATAAGAAAGCTCCGATTTTTTTTTCTTTTTATAGTTTGGGCTTATTTATTCAGCAAGAGAAGGATGCTTAAAAGTAGATTTATCAGAGCTTGATGCCACAAAATTAAGATACACTGTTAAAAAAAAATCACTTTGTAGTAATGCTATTATTCGGATTTTAGAAATTTTGGCTATTATTTTTATATTGTTTGTGTAGATAAGATTCACATCCTACAGGTGATAACACCTACCTGTATAAGTCAAATAGATGACACTAAGGAATACAGCACCTGCAGCCAGTGATACACCCAAAAAGAAAAGGGTCTGGAACTCTTGTTTCGTTAATCGGTCTCTCAGATACTGCAAGAAAGCGTAAGCTTGCAGCAACGCAAAGACACCTAATTAAAGAAAAGGGTCATATAATCAACAAAGCACTTTTCCAAGGCCATTTAAAAACTTTCATTTGAAAGAACTTCTTAGAATGTCCTGTACCATTCATATCAAAGACCAGTTATTTCATCGAGCCAGCATTTTCTTTGTCTAATGACAGTTACCCAATCAATTAATACATCCAAAAAATGCTATTATATGTTTTTTTTTTTAAATAATCAGACTCCTCACACATATACCAGACCAAAGGAAAAAAAAAATCCCATTTGAATGACAAGCCTATTTAACACATTAAGTTCCTCCCTGTACCCTATATTTTAGGGGAGATTTCTAACGTAAAGTAATTTTTGAAAAACAATCCTCCAATTTGTTGTGCCGAAGGATACAAAGACTTAAGATCAGGATAATCGTGATATGTAGTTACTGTTTATAACTGAGTAATAAGATGTGACCTTAATTACACATTTAGACAAGATTCTAAATTACTATCAGGGCTCAGGCCACACCATGCCAAATCATGGCACCTTGAGATTTGAGAAATCAGCAGAAGCTGGAGAGTCTCCTTTTTTGTTTCTTTGTTTGTTCTCCCCTGAGGCAGGTCATAAAATAATTATCTGACCTTCCTGTAAGTAGGTTATAAGATCCTCATTCCAGAGGGGTCCTTCTAATACCCGGAGGAAAAGATGAAGACACAGAGACACCAAGAAGAATATGAACAAATAGGCCTTAAGTTCTTCCCAGTCTATTGCCATTAGATCACACTTCTCTTTGTCCAATCTTATTTCCACGTGACTGTCCACTCTTCATCAAACCTAAGCATAAAAATACAGTTTCCCCGCTTTTTCAAAATTTTCACTTCTGAAAAGCTCATGTCATGTAAAGTTTATAGTAAATACATATGTATGCTTTTCTCTTGTTGATCCGTCTTTTGTTACAGGGTCTCAGCCATCAACCTTTTGACGACTCGGGTAAAGATAACAACCTTTTCTCCCCTACATTAGTAAATAAAAAGGTGAGTGCCAAGATATACAAAACTAAAGGAATGACTGCAAAAATGGATTCTCAAAAAGTATAAAGCATGATACAAAAACATTAAACATAAAACTTTAAACAAAGATGATGTGAGAATCCTCAATCATCTAGAACATTAATTTTTAAAAATAAATTCAATTTTGAGGGTTGTTTTTAAAAGTCCATTTTACAAAGGTTAAGTAAGTATTACCAAAAATTTAGAGTTTAGGAAATGTTGGAATGAACATGCGTAAAGACAGGTGACTGCATATCTACATAGACACTGCTATTCATTCTCACGTACACAAAACTAAATATATATCTCTCTGTGTCTCAAATTACAACTTGGTAAAGTGACAACATCCATTCCAAAATCTAAGTAAAAGCATTTCATAGATTTTAAAGTGCTATATAACAGTAAGAAAGTGATTCTTAACTACTCAGAGAAGATGGGGATTGATTCAGACTCCACTGAAAATCTGATTAAAAAAACTCTATAGAAACACTACCTCTGAAAGTTATATACTGATATTTATATAATATCAGTGTTCAGATGTTACAAATAAAATAACTACCCATGGACTTCCAATGGGTCATGAAGCTTGCATCGAGAATCTCTGATAAAATTTTTATCTACAGATTTCCCATAATTGTGACTCAGATTATTTTGGTTGTCACTGTAACAACCAAAATGATCAAAAACTGTCATCTCTTGGAAGACTGCCAATAACACATCCACATATTCTTTAGAAGAAAAAAATATATGTATTTTTTTTTCATACCTGCAGCTGCCATGTGTTCACTTGTTCTGATTGGCTGGAATCCCACAAAAGGTATCTGCATGGATAATATTAAACCCACAATGTAGAAAGTGCTATATGCTATAAAGACAAAATAGGAAACAAGAGTAATTTACTACTACCATTAAGTACCCAAAACATAAATGTATATGTAAATCTTGTTTTTCAGCAAAGTATTAACTCAACTTAAGAACAGAATCTTGAAATCATTTTTATTAGATGTACATTTGATTGTTAACCATACATTACAGATCGTGATATTCTATCCATTTTAAAAAAATATTAAGTACTGTATTTTGCAGATCATTACAATGGTTTGAGACTTGGGTTGCTTTCCTTTCCCAGAAATGGAATCAAGTTTGTTTTGATCTACCATGTGATCATTAATATGACTCAAAAAGCTAAGTAATATATACATAAAATTAAGTAAATACCAGTTCTATTGGCTTTAATCCAAAATACACATGACTTAATACTCATCACCACCAGCAGCATGTATGAACACCTGCTACAGTCTCAAAAGCTCTCAAGTATTTCATACCTTTATTACACCATAATACTCTTTGCATAGTACTAAGAGTTAAAAAATTTTATACGTCCAAGTTTTCTGTAATTAAAGAACTAAGTACACAGAAGTCAATCATTATACAGACCAGCTATTGAACTTAGCATCTAATAAAGGAAACTTACTTGCTTTTGACACTAAGTATGTTATAGTATTCTTATCAATCTAAATTAAGTTTATGTCAATCTAAATGGACAAGGAAACTGGGGAGGGATTACAATTTGCGTTAAATACTTGCTTTATATTCACATATTCACAGATCACTGTTAGGCAACTGATTAGGGAGAAAGTATTTGAAGTCGCTGAAACTAAAAATTCATTAGAAATAAAGATAAAGCCCATCTGAAATAAGTTATTGTAAAAATTACTGCATTTATATACAGATTATACATCATTTTATAAGAATATTTAATACTCAGTTTTTGGCAAATAAACTACTCTATCAAAAACAAAAGACTGGGGATATATGTAGGAAAACACGTATTTGTGTACCCTATACACTGTGTAGCATACTGCATACACTTTCCTCCTCAATCAACTTAGATGAGAAAGAATATTTATTTGTTTTTAGAGGAAACCCATCTAGAGAAGGTAAGTTACGGGCTACTGGTTCAAATGTTAAGTTGCCTCACAATCTATATGATAAGAGATGACCATAGTATTAGGAAAACAATAAGAAGCTCATAAATTTAATAGGAAGGACCAAAGTAAGTAAAGTTTCCATTGATCTCAAGCTAATGGAGGACGAGCTGTCTAGAAAAGACAACAGAAGTAATCCATCAGATAATGTTCTTTCCAAACACATTAATGTTGGAATGGAATTACCTTCTATGAAGTACTCAAACCCAAATGTAATCAAAGTTAAACAAGAATTTCCCGGTCACATGACCTGAATTGTCTACAAATTACTTAATAGCAAAAGCTTCAGTTTCTTCACTACAGAATGTGGGTTGGACAAGATTTGTAGATCCCTCCCAACAATTATAAACTAAGATTCTATGATCAACAGGACTTTCAGATATACAGAGCTGAGAAACAGAACCCTAGACAAACACCGAACACATAAAGGCACAACTAGAAATTGACTAGGCCTGAGAAAACCTTATGTCATTTATGCTTTTATTACAGCTAAGTTCACTTAAGTTGAAACACCACAATCACCTCTAAAGCTGGATTTCTTTCTTCTGAGTACAAATAAACACTGAATGCTCTAACACTGTCACAGAATTTAGATTAAATGTAAGAAATGATACAAACTGAATGAAAAAGCCCTCTTAAAAAAACTGAGGTGAAAGTCACATGACAAAACCATTTTAAAGAGAACAATTCAGGGGTATTTATTGAGTACATTCACAAAGTTGTGCAACCACTACCCCTCTGTAGTCCCAAAGAATTTTCATTACCTCAAAAGAAAGCTCTACACTCATAAAACTCTTACTACTCCACATTCTCTCCTCTTTCCAGCCCATGATAACCACAAATCTGCCTCCGTCTGTATGGATTACTGGTTTAACTGCTAAGGTAATAGGTGTTGTTTTTGTTTTAAAGTAAAAAGCGAAAAAGTTTCCACTCTATTTATTTCCTTCGAAGTCACATTCTCCGGAAATAATCACTAGCAGATATATGGGTACACAAATACATATTCACGGTCCTATTCACACTTTTACTCTCTTCAGATGGAGCCACACTTTGCTTGACAACGCAAACATTTTAGCAATCCTATGTTTGGTAACTATAGATGAAGTTTCCTCTTAGACATTTGCTCAAATTCATTTCCAGGCATATTTGAAGAGAGAAGAATAGGCCTAATAATACTCTCGATTCAGCACTTCCATGCAAATTCTCAGACATTTACTGTCATTAGTAAAGTAGAAAACACTTTATACAGAAGCAGATGCACTAGAGTTCAACTTAATATAAGAGCGATGAAGAGTTGAAGAAAAAGTATCCAGAAATAAAAAACCCCAGGTGGGACTTTAATTTGTATTAGTTGGTAAACATAGGTTAATGCTAAATAAAGATGAGCTAATAGAAACAAGTTTTCAACAATATTTTACCCTGAAACTTCCTCTATTTCTATTAGTCTCATTCATACCTCCATAGCAGCACCAATGGAACAAATTTGATAAATGTGATATCTGCAACAATCCAAATATAAGCATTTTCTTTTAAGAGAACTGGATCCCCCAAGTCCCTATTTTTTACATTGTTTGGATCACTGATCCTGAGATGTTTACATATTGGAGATATGTATTCTGTTACAGCACTCTTCAGTACACAGACAAAACAGTTTGAATATCCCTTATTTAAAATGCTTGGGACTAGAAGTTTTTTTGATTTTTGGAATATTTGCATTATACTTAACAGTTGAGCACACCCAATCTGGTAATCCAAAACAGGAAATGCTCCAGTGAGCATTTCCTTTGAGCATCTTATCAGCGCTCGGAAAGTTTTGGATTTTCAAATTAGGGGTATTCAACCTGTACTTCCATTAAATAAATTCAAAGACTGCTTGCCAGATAATGTGTCAAATACCACAAATACCTTGCTTAATAAAGACTGCTTTGCTTGAATTTGTAAAATTACACATACATTGCTATACCTCAATTTGAATCTCATTTACAAATCTACATTTTAAGATATAGAAAATAAGAAATTAAGTATATTTGAGTAAAAGAAATGGTGAAGTAACTCAGTTCTTAAAAATAAACACAATCTTGGCTGGGCAAGGTAGCTCACACCTGTCACTCCAGCACTTTGGGAGGCTGATGCAGGTGCATCACCTGAGGTCAGGAGTTTGAGACCAGCCTGATCAATATGGAGAAACACTGTCTCTACTAAAAATACAAAAAATTAGCCGGGCGTGGTAGCGCGTGCCTGTAATCCCAGCTACTTGGGAGGCTGAGATAGGAGAATCACTTGAACCCAGGAGGCAGAGGTTGCGGTGAGCCAAGATTGCACCACTGCACTCCAGCCTGGGCAACAAGAGTGAAACTGTCTCAAAACAAACAAACAAACAAACAAACAAACAAAATCTCCACTGCAAAATGAAAACATATTTTGCCAGACTTTGTACTATAGCATCTAACACGTTTAGAAATTACCTCTTCAATTTATGCATTTAAACATTAACTTTAGTACAGTCGAGACAGTCTAAAAACAGAAAATCCTATTAAGATCAATCCTATTCTGTAAGGGTTAAGATGTAAACAAATAACCATAATATAAGGAAGGAAGGTCATGTGACATTTGGTGGGGTAAAAGGCTCTATAAAACTTAAGAACTCTTCTCTTCTTGACATAGACATCTAAGAGATAATTAACGTCTGGTATTGCTCTCTAGTGTTTTCAGAAGACCTCAACAAGACAAACCCATAGTGATCAGCCTCTACCAATTCTTCTCCCAATGAACTCTTTAAGATCCCTGACTATCCCCATCTATAACACCTTTCTATCCATCCATGTAAGCCTACTTTTCTTACCATTTAGATTAGAATAAAGCATTCCATCAAAGTAGTGAGCTCTAAGGAAATGCATGATACCAATAGTGTTGTAAATCATTTATTACATCATGAAAATGTTACCACACTGCCATCCTGTGGATGCACAGTTACTGGCATTCATTATTGCAGATGATAATTCCAATGTGTGAGAAAAATTCCACAAAACATTACCATTAGAAAGATACGTATATACATATATACATACATATTATTATTCTGTTTAATTATTTTTAACCGAAGAAAATCTCTAATCTGAGACAGAGGAGTAATAATCTTCTAAACAGAACCTAAACATAGTAATCTTCTAAACAGAACCTAAACATGTCAACATTCTTAGAAGTATTATATATCTAAGCGTGGGACAAGACTGATACAGAGGAGAAATATACCATTGCCCTTCACTTAAGGTCAAATGAATTATTCCGTAAAAAAAAAAAAAGGCACTGAAAAGTCTGATTCAAGTTCCAATGAAATTTTAAGTATTGAAGAAGTTCCTGCTGTTCCCCAATCTTTATCCCTTCTCTGGGAAGGCCTTACAGCTTACATTGACAGTACCCTTTATACTTAAGTTATTGTTACACTTTTTTTTTTTTTTTTTTGAGATATGAGTCTCACTCTGTCACCCAGGCTGGAGTGCAGTGGCATGATCTCAGCTCACAGCAACCTCCACCTCCTGGGTTCAGGCGATTCTTCAGCCTCAGCCTCTAGAAAAGGTTATGCAAGTACTATATTCCCATTAACTTTAACTGTTAAATCACATTAGCATTTCTGAATTGCTTTGATCTCTCTCAACCAACATAGTATTAGCCAAAAGAAACACAATGGGTAAATACTTTAAAATCCAACCAATTTTGCTTTATTATAAACAAATATTAAAGGCTTATAAGAATGTTGAAGGCTTTGAATACTAAAGGTACTTTATTTCTTTGTAATCACTTTTGGTTACTGTGAACCCTGGTAGATATGCAAGGTACAGATAGTAAGAAACTTATATGGATTAAAGAATAAAATAACAACAGAACACAAAACACTGATTCTTCTTGACCAGCAGAGAGAAATATATGATTAATTTAACAGGCATACACATTGATAATCATTTCTCTTTTCCAAGGACAGTGTTCATTATAAACTATGTTGACTATGAATCACTGAAACTTATATTTTAAGTTTCAAGCTCCAGATCTGTAAAAGCAGTAAGAAATTACCTGTTCAAAACGCTTTGGTAAAGATACTTAATCACAACAGTTTTAAAACAGCAAGTGTGGCAGGGCATGGTGGCTCACAAGGTCAGAAGTTCAAGACCAGCCTGGCCAACATGGTGAAACCCCGTCTCTACTAAAAATACCAAAATTAGCTGGGCATGGTGGTACACACCTGTAGTCCCAGGTACTCGGGAGGCTGAGGCAAGAGAATTGCTTGAACCTGGGAGGCAGAGGTTGCAATATGTTGAGATCGCACCACTGCACTCCAGCCTGGGCAACAGCGAGACTCTGTCTCAAAAACAACAGCAACAACAAAAAAAACACAGCAAGTGTATCTTGTACTGATAACTAAAATGAAATCAAAAATAATATAGCAGGAAAAAATAAATCTAGTCAAAGTAAATCATGGTTTAAGTTCTACCACATGGGAACAATTCGTTTAATTCTGGCCAATAGTTAATGAAATACTATCAAAGTAAGGGGAAATCACAAATGTACTGTGTGTGTGGTATGCTTGGAGACTATGAAAAACTCATAAAATATATAATTTGTGCATAACTCAAAAGGTGTTAGATAATGATCCCCAGTAACTTCTAGAGCTAAGTAATGACTATACCTAACATAACAAGAATCAGTAGAAGACAAATAGCAGCAAATTTACTCATAAAGAAGAGAGTAAAACAAACACAAAACAAAAGAAGATTTAAACCACAGGAAATCACAAATCCTGTTACCACAAGTCATGTTACCACTAAAAACGTTTAGATTCTTCTTAACACATTCTTTTTTTTAATGTAAACTACTGTAGTAGGGTCCTAAATTCATTTAACTGATACCACAAAGAATCCATAACTACTTTTATATGGAAGTTAATTCTTCTGGACTATGAAACACACATTTCTCAAAGAGAAGAATAGATCTTTAAAGGAAATCTCACTCAGATCTATTCTTCCAGATACTAAGAGTACCAACTGATTTATTATACCTGTTTGGCTTGTAGAACATGAAGGCTGCTTCTATTCACTGAAAAAGCCTTTATGATCAGGCCAATGATTACTGCTACAACATAGATGAGACCCTTGCTCTAAATATCCTGAGTTAATACAAGGAGATACTGGAGGACTAATCCTTGAGAACTACATAATGAGTCATATTAGCAGCACAGATGGTGCAAGCAATACCATCTTCTCTTTGTGTTTGAACTTTAAGTTTCCCCCAACCCCAATAACCTCTAAAATATCCACTGGCAAAGCTGCAAAGAGGATCCATAAATATTATAAGCCAGTCTAAGGAAAATCCCATCCCCTTCCCTCAATTTAAGCTTCAATGTCTGTTACAACACTCATCTTGAAAACTTACTTTATGTAACACTGAAACTTTAATTTTAAATGAAAACCCAGGAAAAAAGTGGGGAGGGGGCATGTAGCAGTTACTGTAGTCCCCAGTTTGCCTGTCTGCTCTTGGCTCACTTACCTTGAAGGTACAATAAAAAGTAAAATTAATGCAAATAATATATTTCATCTGGAGAAGAGTAATCTCTTGTCTTGATAAAACTTTTATCTGTCACAGATATAAAACTATACAGCCTCTTATTGTTTTCAATACCTTAGATCAAAACCATCAAAACTACTTGTTTAATTACATACTGAATACCATTGTAAATACTGAGGTGTAAGCCCAAATACTTTGTGGCAATAAAATTTAGCTATATTAAATAAAATGCTGCTGGGCACAGTGACTGATGCCTATAATCCCAACACTTTGGAAGGCTGAGGTGGGAGGATCACTTGAGCCCAGGAGTTCGAGACCAACCTGCATAACTTAACGAGATCCCATCTCTACAAATAACAACAACAACAAGAAATGAACATTTTATTTGCTATAAACCCTATAGTTTTTTACTTTTTCAAATATATACATTTATTCAATTATATACATTTGTATTAGTCTGTTCTCACATTGCTGATAAAGACATACCTGAGATTAGGTAATTTATAAAGCAAAAGAGATTTAACAGAGTCACAGTTCCATGTGGCTGAGGAGCCCTCACAATCATGGTAGCATGCAAGAGAGGGATGAAAACCAAGCAAAAGGAGTTTCCCCTTACAAAGCCATCAGATCTTGTCAGAGTTATTATTCACCATCGTAAGAACAGCACAGAGAAAAACCACTCCCATGATTCAATTATCTCCTGCCGGGTCTCTCCCACAACACGTGGGAATTATGAGAGCTACAATTATAGATGAGATTTGAGTGCGGACACAGCCAAACCATATAATTCTGCTCCAGCACCTACCAAATCTCATGTTACAAAATCTCTCCTCCCAAATCTCATGTTTCAAAACCAATTATGCCTTCCCAATAGTCTCAAAAGTGTTAACTCAGCATTAACTCAAAAGTCCATAATCCAAAGTCTCATCTGAGACAAGGATAATTTAATTTCAGCATTAACTCAAAAGTCCACAATCCAAAGTATCATCTGAGACAAGGCAAGTCCCTTCTGCCTATGAGCCTGCAAAATCAAAAGCAAGTTGGTTACTTCCCAGATACAATGTGGGTAGAGGCACTGGACAAATACACTCAACCCAAATGGGAGAGGTGGGCGAAAACAAAGGCACTAAAGGTCCCATGCAAGTCCAAAATCGAGTGGGGCAGTCAAATCTTAAAGCTCCAAAATGATCTCCCTCGACTCCACGTCTCACATCCAGGTCACACTGATGCAAGAGGTGGGTTCCTACGGTCCCGAACAGCTCTGCTCCTGTGATTTTGCAGGGTATGGGCCTTCCTCCTGGCTGCTTTCACAGGCTAGCACTCAATGTCTGCAGCTTTTCCAGGTGCATAGTGCAAGCTGTCAGTGAATCTACAATTCTGGGGTCTGGAGGACAATGTACTTCTTCTCACAGCTCCACTTGGCAGTGCCCCAGCCCCAGTAGAGACTCTGTGTGGGGGCTTCAAGCCCACATTTCCCTTTTTCGCTGTCCTAGCAGAGGTTCTCTTTGAGGGCTCCACCCCTCCAGCAAACTTCTGCCTGGACACCCAGGTATTTCCAGATATTTTCTGAAATCTAGGCAGAAGTTCCCAAACCTCAATTCTTGACTTCTGTGTACCTGCAAGCTCAACACCATGTGGAATTTGCTGAGGCTTAGGGTTTGCAACCTCTGAAGCCATGGTCTGAGCTGTACCTTGGCCCCTTTTAGCCATGGCTAGAGCAGCTGGGAGGCAGGGCACCAAGTCCCTAGGCACAACACAGCAGGGAGGGCCCTGGGCCTAGCCCATGAAACTATGTTTTCCTCTTAGGCCTCTGGGCCTGTGATGGGAGGGGCTGCTGCAAAGGTCTCTGATGTGCTCCGGAGATATTTTCCCCATTGTCTTGGCATTAACAGTTGGCTCTTTGTTACTTATGCAAATTTCTGCAGCCAACTTCAATTTCTCTTCAGAGAATGGGTTTTTCTTTTCTATTGCATTGTCAGGCTGCAAACTTTCCAAAGTTTTACACTCTGTTTCCCTTTTAAAACTGAATGCCTTTAACAATACCCAAGTCACCTGTTGAATGCTCTGCTGCTTAGAAATTTCTTTTGCAGATATCTAAATCATCTCTGTGAGTTAAAAGTTTCACAAATCTCTAGGGCAAGCTCAAAATGCCACCAGTCTCTTTGCTAAAATATAGCAAGAGTCACCTTAACTCAATTTCCCAAAGAGTTCCTCATCTCCATCTGAGACCAACTCAGCCTGGATTTCACTGTCCGTATCATTATCAGCATTTTGGTCAAAGCCATTCAACAAGTCTCTTGGAAGTTCCAAACTTTCCCACGAGCCCTCCAAACTGTTCCAATCTCTGTCTGCTACCCAGTTCCAAAGTGCTTCCACATTTTGGGTATCTTTTCAGCAGCACTCCACTCTATTAGTACTAATTTACTGTATTAGTCTGATCTCATGCTGCTGATACAGACATACCTGAGATTGGGTAATTTATAAAGAAGAAGAGGTTTAGTGGATTCACAGTAACACGTGGCTGGGGAGGCTGCACAATCTTGGTGGAAGGTGAAAGGCACATCTTACATGGCAGCAGGCAAGAGATAAATGAAAACCAAGAGAAAGGGGTTTCCCCTTATAAAACCATCAGCTCTTGTGAGACTTAACTATCATGAGAACAGCATGAGAGAAACCACCCCCATGATTCAATTATCTCCCACTGGGCTTCTCCCACAACACTTGGGAATTATGGGAGCTACAACAGAGATGTAATTTGGGTGGGGACACAGCCGAACCATATCAACATTTATTACCAAATTTTAAAATTATCAAAGAAATATGACCCATTACACGTTATATTTTAATTGCTATTTTGTACTTTATAACACACAAGTGTTATTTCTCCATTATGTTTCTCATAAAGATAGCTGAGTGAAAATTTATTTTTACCTAAAAAGGGAAAAATCCTTATATTCAAACCGGGGTTTTATCCCCTCAGTCTTAATACAGTAATCACCTCTCCCAGCCTCTCGAACTCTTTCGTCTCTTCTGGCTATTCCTTCACAACTTTATCAACAACAACAAAAGCAAACACTTAATAGTACTTTTTGGTGTTCATCTATTATACCTTTCATATATTAACCTATAACTCATTTATCCTTAACAATCTGTAAGGTAGTAACTATTATTATCTTTATTTGACTCATGAGGACATTAAGGCATACGGACTTTAATTTATCCAAAGTTACACAGTATTAAGG
The DNA here is from genome assembly GCA_963573385.1 of Cacajao melanocephalus. Taxonomy (NCBI): domain Eukaryota; kingdom Metazoa; phylum Chordata; class Mammalia; order Primates; family Pitheciidae; genus Cacajao; species Cacajao melanocephalus. Next base: position 15,442 of record CAUYLG010000453.1, on the reverse strand, counting down.
GAGCAAGAATTGAATCCTGGTAGCTTGGCTCTGGGGTATGTACTCTTACCCTCAATGTCAGGCACCTTTTATTCATGGTTCCATTATCACAAATTCTAAGTCTTTCTATATTCTTCTCTCAAGATCAAGATTTATCTCCAAAACTTTTAAAAGAACATGGTGGCTCACACCTGTAATCCCAGCACTTTGGGAGGCCAACGCGGGCAGATCACCAGAAGTCAGGAGTTCGTTACCAGCCTGGCCAACATGGTGAAACTCTGTATCTACTAAAAATACAAAAAGTTAGCCAGGCATGGAGGTGGGCGCCTGTAATCCCAGCTACTCGAGAAGCTGAGGCTGGAGAATTGCTTGAACCTGGGAGGTGGAGGCTGCAGTAAGCCAAGATTGCGCCACTGCACTCCAGCCTGGGCAACAGAGCAAGACTCCATCTCAAAAAAGAAAGACGAAAGAAAGAAAGAGAGAAAGAGGAAAGGGAAGAAAGGGAAGAAAGGGAGGAAGGAAGGGAGGAAGGAAGGAAGGAAGGAAGGAAGGAAGGAAGGAAGGAAGGAAGGAAGGAAGGAAGGAAACATGGTTAAAGATCAAACTGATTTTCACAAATTTTTCCCTAATCCCATTTTGATCGTATGCTATTAAACTGCTTACACTGTATAATATACACTTCTTATAGCAAGGTTTTTATTCAACTTTGCATCGTAATGGATTAGCACAAAACTTAGCATTTATCTTTTCAATGCTTAATAAATGTATGGTGAGTGAAATTTGCTTTGATTTCCGCAAAAATAGTAACGTACAATTAGACAAAATAAATTCCAAAGCTTCCAGCTCTTGTATTCTGGAATTGTTTTTGGGGGAGGGGGGTATCCTGGATTTTTTTTTTTATATACGATCTTTTTAAGTTTGGTTTTTGTAAGTTAAACTAGCATTAGCTGTGTTCTTTTTACAGCTGCCAAGTTTAATTGTGACTCCTAACAATTATGGTTTTACTTTTAATTTACTCAATAATTGGATTATTTTTCTTTATTTACAAAATGTATAATCCCCATAATAATCTGTACAGAACTAAAGTAGGTAGTATGTTTACAAAACTTTACTTTTAATGGTTCCCAGCAAATATCATCCAAAAAATACATTTTAGATATAATATGAAAAACAACTGCTACTCTCCTTACTCAACTCACTGCAGAAAACATAGACAATACCATAAATAAGCTGTTCCAGTGACATTTCAAAACCATTCATCAGTATTAGAAACTGACTTTTCTCTGTGCTTAAACTACTAACCTGATTTAGTTAATGCAGCCCTTGAGGTAAAATTCCTATTTCTAAACTAAAAACCAAGTCTCATTTATTATACACTTAACACATATTCACTGTATTTGGAAAGTGGAAAATCTGGAAAGCAGAAAGATATATTTTAAAAAATTGGTAATCCTTACTCTCTGCTTTTTATTAATATTTTCCTGTATTATCAAATACTTAAAATGATTAAATTTAAAGGCTGCATAATATTCCATATAATATTCCATATGGCAACACTGAAATTAAAAAATCATTTCCCTATTGGTCATTTGTTAGTATCATATTTTCACAATTACAAGTTACACCACAGTAAATATCCCTAAATTTGTCTTTATATCTTTAATTTTCTTATGACATGAAGACAAATTATGATAAACTTTAATCAAATTAGAAAGCTTAAATCACTTCACATCCCATCAGTGTTACTGTGATCCCTGCAAGCCATTCTTTCTACAAATACAACATAAGGTTTGGGTGTTCCTTTTAAACCAGTAGAATCCTATGTATAACATATTTTTTTAAACATTTACTTCCCAATATAGTGAAATTCACCAAGTCAAAAATATCTCTTAACAGAAAATTAAGTTTTTCCTCCCAAAATTTCGAAGCGGCCTCCCTTCTCAGTTTTTCTTACACCTCCCTTGCTCAATTCCCATGCTACTCTTCTACCACTATTCATCCACATAATCTCCCATGTGCCTCTTTTTCCACATGTGAACACACTCTGACCATTTTCTGTGGTTGTGTTACAATTCACTTTAAGGACACATGCAAAAAAATATACTAAAAGAGGAAAACATTTTTTCATAATTATTTAAAATAATTCATTTTGAAGTCATTTAATACTTAGAACACAACTGAACTTTTAGTTGATATAATTATGAGTTTGACATTTATCAATTCTTTTACCTAAATATTTCCATTCAAGGGGAGGGAGAGCAAAAGACAAAGCATGTTATGTGCCAAAATCAAAGAACTTTATATATAAACACTTTACAGTGCTTCCATAGTTTGCCAAAATCAAAGAACTTTATATATAAACACTTTACAGTGCTTCCATAGTTTCTCGGACCATTAAGTTAGAAGTTGAACTTAAATCCTGATCCACTCTGGATGAAAGAAGAGAAACACTTGCTCTACCATACTACTTTCCATCCATTTAGAAGTAAACACTACAAGAGCAGACTAGAAATCATCAAAAGTATTCCTGGATAATTGTAAGTAAAAGAAACAAGTGGGGTAGAGTGGAGAATGTGGACATTATGAACATTAGCTTGATATATATCCCTGACCCATTTTATTTTTCTTTCTTCTCAAAATACTTTCAAAAGTCAACCAAAGTAATATGAATTTCATGCTTTTCTAGAATGACCAAAAAAAAAAAAAATCCCAGTTATCAAATACAAGCTACTTTCTCAAATTCTAATCCTTTTAAATCTTGGTGGTAAAATTAAATGGAAGTTGGACACTGCTCGAATTTTAAACTTTTATGTCAAATATACCTCCATCTGACCATTTTAACAACATATTTGACTACTTCTGACTCTCCTTTGGCTCTTCTTCCTAAGTCATGGCATTTCATAAAGTATATTTCTCAATCTTCTCACAACTGTATTTCTCTGACCATTAAATTTCAAAGATCCCCAATTTTTTAAATTAGACAAAACAACAACCAAAAAACACCCTCTTAGTTCCTTCACTATAACCATTTAACTTAAAAAAAAAAGTTTAATCTATTATTTATTATTCTCCTTTCTGGATCCCAACTACTGTTTATAGTATTTTCAGGGTAGAGAAATACCATAGATTAATGTATTTCAACAGCCAGGTTATTTGTTTATATGGGAGGCACACAGATTTGGTGGTTTTTCACATCACGAGCCGCTCATTCATTTGTTTGTTCGTTCATTCAGTCATTCATTCAGAAACAGGGCTCCTTCTGTCACGCAGGCCGAGTGCAGTGGCAAGATCACAGCACACTGCAGCCTTGAACTCCTAGACTCAAGCCAAATTCTAGCCTCAGCCTCCTGAGTAGATGAGGTAAGAGGTGTGAGCCACTACTGCTGGCTCATCATAGGCTTTAAAGCCAAAATCTGAGTTCAAGCCTCAGCTCCATTACTAGCCACATGATCTTTAGCAAATTATGTCTCCTCTTGTTTCCTGATCTGTAAAATGAGAATAATAATAGCACCTACCCTCACAGTAACGTTACAAAGATTAAAGTAAAAAGTATGTTGAAATGGCCATAAATGTAATTAATATACTATTTTTTCATTTGAGATATAATTCACATACTATAAAATTTACCTTGAAGAAAACCTATCACGTAATGGTTTTTAGTGTATTCACAAGGTTGTGCAACCATCACTACTATCTAATTCTAAAATATTTCCCCATCCTCGAAAGAAACCCCATATCCATTAACAGTCACTCCTCTACTCTCCCCTCCACTATTCTCCCCCTCCCAAATCCCCAGGCAACCACTAATCTACTTTCTGTTTCTATGGATTTGCCTATTCTGGACATTTCACACTAACAGAATTATATACTATGTGGCCTTTTATGACTGGCTTTTTAATGTAATGGCATGTTTTCAAGGTTCATGTTGTAGTATGTATCAGTATTTTATTCCTTTTCATGGCTTAATAATATTCCATTGTATGAATATACCATATTTTATGGTTTCATAAAGTTGATAGACATTTTGATTGTCTTCATTTTTTGGTCATTATGATAATAAATGCTGCTATGAACATTCATATAGAAGCTTTTGTGTGAATACATATTTTTGGTTCTCTTGGGTAAATACCTAAGATTGGAAATGCTTGGTCATATGACAAATCTATGGGTAACTTTTGAGAAACTGAGAAACTATCAAGCTACTGGGCTTTTGAAACTGAACTTAATTAAGATTTATCTTCATATTATTGTTTTACAACAACATTATTATGATAGAATTGTATTATTTTACTAAGACACTGCTTTCAGTTCACAATTGCTCTCTAGATCCTTCAACCCATGAGAGTTCTAACTCTATCATGGAAAGTAAGATCTAAGGTGAAACATCATCTACCATTAAGTATCATAGTGTAAATGCTTGTTTTAGAACCTGTAGAGAAAAATGAAGATTTTTCTACAGACAACAGAGAGTCAATCTATTGGTACATTATACCAAAAGGGTTTTGAAAGTTTATTAAACTGCTTACTTTGAGGATGTCAATCTCTTACAGTGAGTAAGTTGAATTCTATATACAAATGTGAATGATTTTCATGATAAAAATTCCCATTGCCCAAAATTAAGGGGGAAAAAAGAAATTAAACCCAGACTAATTTCTACAAAAATGGAAGAAAAAACTTATCAAAGAAAAGTTGATGGAAAAGCACATATATAAAAATGCCTGACCTTCTTTATCAATATAAACAGTAAAATGAACACAAAATTATTTTTACCATTTCATGAAAATATTGATCAAACAGAAATATCTCTTTAATAAAAAAAATACACAAAACATCTCTTAGTTGTCAGATGTCAAAAATCAGATTACTTACCTATATAGACTCTTTTGCTGTATCTCTGCATCAGTAACAACACAAATACATGCAGTGGAATAAGATTGATGATAAATACATAACCACCCCAAGCAGAGACCTATGAGAAAAGAAGTGCTAAGTTAAATTTATATTTTTCCTTTTTAAAATAAGTATGTTTAGGTATCTAAACATACAATGAGCAAATATAAACACTAAGATTTTAGCAATTTTGAGAAACGCTTAAATAAGAACTTACTAACCTATGAAGAACGTATTCCTCATTTTTACTGATTATTAAAATAACACAATCCTACAAATCCAATATGCTTTTCCAAATTCACTGGAGAAATGTTCAAATTAAATTAGATTTCATAGAAAAGCTGAGAGTATTATAATTTGTAAATTGTCAGTAAACAAGCTGGCATAGAGGCAAGGAGTTTTAGGATAGATCATAAATTTTTAAAATAAACGGCTTTTACTTCACCCATTTTTGATGACAAATTTGTTGTAAGAAAGGTCACTGAGAGTAAGAGCAATGAAAGGACTCGTTGACAACCAAAAAAAATTCAGATGACATGAATATGCTTTGAGATTCTCCAAATTAAAAGTGCTAGTTGGGCATAAATTTTTTCTGAGAAATGGATTACAAAGCAAGATCCAATGTTCAGCCTATACAATACGTGCTATTTAACCAGAATAACTGAGGATGTTTTTGGTCTAAATTAATGAATATTCTGAAGAGAATGTTTATTCTCAACCAATAGAATTAATTTTTTGGTACACTGAATAAGGAATAAGCTCTTGTCAACATCAAAGTTCTTAGATGCCCTCTATTAGAGCTTGAAAGGCTCATTTGTATCAATAGTCACTTTAGCAGACTACATGCTAGCGTTATCTATTCCAATAATGCTGCTCTTACTTAAAATATTTCAGAACTCCTTGTGGAGAACTGCCATCAGTTTTCAATACAAATGTCAGTTTTCTGCCTTAGTCACATGATGCTTTTCATAAAAAACAATGTTACTCTAATACAGCACCAGTCCTAACTGAAAGACTTCCGGTTATTTTCAAAATTTGAAAGAGCACAAGTTTGCTATTACTCAGTACAACTACCCAGAAAGTGCCTCAGGCTCTAACCACTTTAAAAGGAGCCACAGATAACTTGGATGCACATTTTCTATGACATCTGTTTCCAAAAAAAACAAACAAACAAACAAAAAAAAACGGTTAGTTCAAATTATAATTTTCAGCACAAGACTACTATATAGGCTATGGTATAGAAAAAAGAGGAAGAATAAAGGGGTAATATTGAACCCCAATCTTAAGAAACCTGTTTAAAAAAATATGTAGGTAATTTATAGATTAACCTAGAGGATATGATCATTATTTTAGTAATTACTCTAGGGATCTACTACTACAATCATGAAAATTGAGCATAATGTCAACATGCTACCTTATGTACTCTGTTCACTTAAGAACAAAGAAAAGCTAAAACCAATCTGAAAGTGAATCTAATGTTCTGAAAAGTACTTGCTGATCTTATGCATGATCTTTATGTGGATTTATTTCTTCTCTGGCACACATAAATTCATTTTAAGAGTTCTCCTTCATTTACCTTAAGGAGTGAAATGAGAGCAAATGGGCCAAAAGAACATTCTTTCTATAATCTTTTCTCATTCCCTCTGTCTTTTCAGTTAACTCTTTACTTAGATTATCTTTTTCACCAAGACTTCAAAGTACTCTTATTTCTCTGCTCTAAGTTCACTTCACTAAATGGTTTAGATAATGTCTGTTAAAAACTCAGATGATTTTAACATTAAGCAGTTACCCAGTCAATTCCAATACAGAAAAATCAATTTTTAATATCAATTCCAATACGGAAAAACAAATTTTTAATATTTAAAGTTGAGTGTTAAGTAAAAGCTTATTTTTTCTAAACATGGTTCCATGCTCAATATTTGACAGGCAAAATTTCCTGTTCTTTTTTAGTATGCAATCTAACTTGAAAAACATTTTATTTGTCAGAGAATTTAAAAAATAAAGTTAGGGGCCGGGTGCTGTGGCTCACACCTGTAATCCCAGCACTTTGGGAGGGTGAGACAGGCAGCTCAGTTGAGGTCAGGAGTTTGAGATCAGCCTGATCAACATGGTGAAACCCCGTCTCTCCTAAAAATACAAAAATTAGCCAGGCATAGTGGCACACATCTGTAATCCCACCTACTTGGGAGGCTAAGGCAGGAAAATAGCTTGAACCCAGGAGGCAGAGGTTGCAGTGGGCCGAGATCACACAACTGCACTTCAGCCTAGGTGACAAAGCGAGACTCTGTCTCAAAAAAAAGTAATAAAACAAAATAAAGCTAGGAAGAAAAGAAAAATAATATTTAAATTTAAGTTATTAAAAAGTTAAAAGAGGCACAGTGGCTCTCGCCTATAATCCCAGTGCTCTGGGAGGCTAATGCAGGAGGACTGCTTAAGGCCAGGAGCTTAAGACCAGCCTGGGCAATATAGTGAGAAACTATCTCTACAAAACACTTTTAAAAATCAGCCAGATGTAGTGGCACATACTTGTATGTGGCTACTCGATAGGCTGAGGTGGGAGAATCACTTAAGTCCAGGAGTTCAAGGTTACAGTGAGCTATGATTGTACCAGTGCGCTCCAGATTGGACAACAGAGAGAGACATTGTTTCTAAAAAAAAGAAATAAATAGGCTGGGCGCGGTGGCTCATGCCTGTAATACCAGCACTTTGGGAGCCCAAGGCTGGCTTACCACAAGGTCAGGTGTTCGAGACCAGCTTAGCCAACATGGTGAAACCGTATCGCTACTAAAAACACAAAAATTAGCCAGGCGTGGTGGCAGGCACCTGTAATCCCAGCTACTCAGGAGGCTGAGGTAGAAGAATCATTTGAACCCAAAAGGCAGAGGGTGAAGTGAGCCAAGATCGTGCCACTGCGCTCCAGCCTGCCTAGGCAACAGAGCAAGACTCCGTCTCAAAAAAACAAAACAAAACAAAACAAAACAAAACAAAACAAAACACACACACACACACACACACACACACACACACACAGACACACAAAACCTAACAATCTTAAAATTTTTAAAAAAATTCTTAAATAATTAAAAAGTTTAAATATTTTGAAAGTGGTACACCTGAAAACATTTTGTTTTACTTGCTGCAGATACTTTATTTTAGGGGTTAAATATTAGCTCTAAAGTATCCACCAAAGCATGTTATATAGGACCTATGAGTAGGAGAAGGAAAGAGGATGGTGGTAATGGAAGATTACATTAAGGCTAGGCGCGCTGGCTCACGCCTGTAATACCAGCACTTTGGGAGGCTGAGGCTGCTGGATCACGAGGTCAGGAGTTTAAGACCAGCCTGGCCAAGATGGTGAAACCCCATCTCTACTAAAAATACAAAAACATTAGCTGGGCATGGTGGCACGCGCCTGTAATCCCAGCTACTTGGGAGGCTGAGGCGGAGAATTGTTTAAACCCAGGAGGCAGAGGCTGGGGTAAGTAAAGGTTGCGCCACTGCACTCAAGCCTGGGAAACAGAGCAAGATTCCACCTCAAAAAAAAAAAAAAAAAAGATTACATTAAACAAAATAAAAATCCTACAGACTTCAGGGAAAAGAAAGAGAAAAACTGTTTAAATCTCCAAAGACCTGTCAGACTTCATGTAATCTCAAAAATATGAAATCTTACCATATAGAAATAGGATAAGCAGCAGCACATTGTCCAAAACACTGACCCAGTTTTTACAGATTTTACCTAAAAAACAAAAGCAACTGATATAATAAAAATGTTTACAAATGCTCTTGCTAAATTTTAAAAAGGTAAATGTTTAATAACCACATGCTACAAAAAGTCAAGGTTATTTTAAAAAGTACTGTGGTTATTCAGATATGCAGATGTACTTAATATATGAATTTATAACACTGAGTAGCACACAGACATTTTAAGAATAGCTCTCATTCTTTGTTATTTAGTTTTCAGTAAATAATCATCTTTTTAAAAACAAATTATATATTTTCATTTTCTGAAAAGTCTCTTGCCCTCACTGATATCCACACGCCATGCCACAGGTCATCATGGCCACCTCTCGTCCCTTCCCCTTAGGTATCTACACTCCAGAGCGGTCTACTGCTTGTTCAGCAGCGCCAAACCAGTTCAATGGGCTGAACCACACCCTATGCAATGAGGTCTGAAAACCTTCCAAGTTTGCCCTTTCTTGGGTGCTCTCCCTTAGCCTTAGTGATACCATAGAGAGTTTCCTTCTATTTTACTCTTTTATCATAATTAATACTTCTTTCTCTCTCCTAACTGAACCCAGACTGCTATAATCTATTACAATAAAACCAAGGTATATTTTACAACCACTAAATACAGTTCATATCCTGCAATTTCGTCATGCTCAATCCAATTGGCTGAGAGAGATAATGTAAAGCAAACATACTCTTCAGTATCGACTAACACACAGAAAACTTTGCTAGGCTATCCTGGACATAAACTATAACTCAGTTCTGTATTAGGGAGATAAGATACAAAGGCAAGAACTTCAGTCAAAGCATAATATAAAAGCAACCCTATGTTAAGTATAAACACTGAGTACCAAAAGGTCCTTATAGAGCCTGAATGCTAAAGACAGGAAAGCAGTTCTGGCTGGGATAAAATTACCAGAAACTCTACTGAGGTGGTGGCTTTGGGCAAAACTTTAGGGCAATGAGGCAGGAAAGATGCAAGGCATCCAATTAACCACCCACAGTGGATTCAGCAGCAGGCACAGATGTAAGAAGTAGAGGTGTAGAATTTAAAAACTATAAGCCCACAAAAAGCTCACAATCTACAGGAGGAAGTCAACTGAAAAGCAAGTAATCAATATACCCCATTTCATAGAATCTATGACCATCACTCATAACATACATTCTAATTTCAGAGATGCCAACATCTGGGGAGAAAGTACACATCTTAGAATTGAAAGGTTTCCGCTGGCAAGACAGTCAAATAGGAACAGCTCCGGTCTGCAGCTCCCAGTGAGACTGATGCAGAAGGTGGGTGATTTCTGCATTTCCAACTGAGGTACCTGGTTCATCTCACTGGGACTGGTTGGACAGTGGGTACAACCCATGAAGGGTGAGCCAAAGTAGGGCTGCCTCACCTAGGAAGCACAAGGGGTCAGGGAACTCCCTCCCCTAGCCAAGGGAGGCCCTGAGAGACTGTACTGGGAAGAACGGTGCATTCTGGCACAGATACCATGCTTTTCCCACGGTCTTCGCAACTGGCAGACCAAGAGATTCCCTCAGGTGCCTATGCCACCAGGGCCCTGGGTTTCAAGCACAAAATTGGGCAGCCGTTTGGGCAGACACCAAGCTAGGAGCAGGGATTTTTCTTTCCACACCCCAGGGGCACCTGGAACAACAGCAAGACAGAACAATTCACTCTCCTGGAAAGGGGGCTGAAGCCAGGGAGCCAAGTGGTCTGGCTCGGTGGGTCCCAACCCCACAGAGCGCAGCAATCTAAGATCCACTGGCTTGAAATTCTCGCTACTAGCACAGTAGTCTGAGGTCACCTGGGACACTGGAGCTTGCTAAGGCAGAGGGGTTTCCGCCATTGCTGAGGCTTGAATAGGTGGCTTTACCCTCACAGTGTAAACAAAGCCACCAGGAAGTTCGAACTGGGCATAGCTCACAGCCCCTCAGCAAGGCCCTGCCACCACACTGCCTTTCCAGACACCCCACTGTCAATATTAAGACAGATCAACGAGACAGAAAATTAAAAAGGATATCCAGGACTTGAACTCAGCTCTGGACCAAGTAGACTTAACAGACATCTACAGAACTCTCCACCCCAAATCAACAGAATATACATTCTTCCCAGCACCACATCACATTTATTCCAAAAGTGACCACATAATTGGAAGTAAAACACTCCTCAGCAAATGCAAAAGAATGGAAATGATAACAGTCTCTCAGACCACAGTGAAATCAAATTAGAACTCAGGATTGAAAAACTCACTCAAAACCGCACAACTACATGGAAATCAAAACCGCACAACTACATGGAAACTGAACAACCTGCTCCTGAATGACTATTGGGTAAATAACGAAATTAGGGCAAAATAAAGAAGTTATCTGAAACCAATGAGAACAAAGACAATCTACCAGAATCTCTGGGACACATTTAAAGCAGTGTGTAGAGGGAAATTTATAGCACTAAATGCCCACAAGAGAAAGCAGGAAAGATCTAAAATCAACACCTTAACATCACAATGAAAGGAACCAGAGAAGCAAGAGCAAACACACTGAAAAGCTAGAAGACAAGAAATCACTAAGAACAGAGCAGAACTGAAGGAGGTAGAGACCTGAGAAATCCTTCAAAAAAAAAAAAAAAAAAAAACAATGAATCTAGAGCTGGTTTTTTGAAAAAATCAACAAGACAGACTGCTACCCAGACTAATAAAGAAGAAAAGAGAGAAGAATCAAATAGACACAATAAAAAATGGTAAAGGGGATATCACCACCAATCCCAGAGAAATAAAAACTACCATCAGAGAATACTATAAACATCTCTACACAAATAAACTAGAAAATCTAGAAGAAATGGATAAATTCTTGGACACATACATCCTCCCAAGACTAACCCAGGAAGAAGTCGAATCCCTGAATAGACCAATAACAAGTTCTGAAATTGAGGCAGCAATTAATAGCCTACCACCCAAAAAAAGTCCAGGACCCAACAGATTCATATCCAAATTATAACAGAGGTACAAAGAGGAGCTGGTATTATTCCTCCTGAAACTATTCCAAACACTAGAAAAAGAGATAATCCTCCATAACTCATTTTATGAGGCCAGCATCATCCTGATACCAAAACCTGGCAGAGACACAACAAAAAAAAGAAAATTTCAGGTCAATATCCCTGATGAACACTGATGAAAAAATCCTCAATAAAATATTGGCAAACCGAATCCAGCTGCATATCATAAAGCTTACCCACCACAATCAAATTGGTTTCATCCATGCGATGCAAGGCTGGTTCAACATACACAAATCAATAAACGTAATCCATCACATAAACAGAATCAACAACAAAAACCACATAATTAATAGATGCAGAAAAGGTCTTTGACAAAATTCAACAGCCCTTCATGCTAAAAATGCTCAACAAACTAGGTATTGATGGAACATATCTCAAAATAATAAGAGCTATTCAGGACAAACCCACAGCCAGTATCATACTGAATGGGCAAAAACTGGAAGCATTCACTTTGAAAATTGGCACAAGACAAGGATGCCCTCTCTCACCACTCCTATTCAGCAAAGTATTGGAAGTTCTGGCCAGGGCAATCAGGCAAGAGAAAGAAATAAAGAGTACTCAAATAGGAAAAGAAAAAGTCAAATTTTCTCTGTTTGCAGATGACACGACTGTATATGTAGAAAACCCCATTGTCTCAGCCCAAAATCTCCTGAAACTGATAAGCAACTTCAGCAAAGTCTCAGGATACAAAATCAATGTGCAAAAATCACAAGTATTCCTATACACCAATAACAGACTAAACAGAGAGCCAAATCATGAGTGAACTCCCATTCACAATTGCTACAGAGAATAAAATACCTAGGAATACAACTTATAAGTAATGTGAAGGACCTCTTCAAGGAGAACTACAAACCACTGCTCAAAGAAATAAGAGAGGACACAAACAAATGGAAAAACACTCCATGTTCATGGATGGGAAGAATCAATATCATGAAAACGGCTGTACTGCTCAAAGTAATTTCCAGATTCAATGCTATCCCCATCAAGCTACCACTGACTTTCTTCACAGAATTGGAAAAAAACTACTCAAAAGAAGACATTTATGCTGCCAACAAACATGAAAAAAAGCTCATTATCACTGGTCATTAGAGAAATTCAATCAAAACCACTATGAGATACCATCTCATGCCAGTTAGAATATCGATCATTAAATTCAGTAAACAACAGATGCTGGAGAGAATGTGGAGAAATAGGAAAACTTCTACACTGTTGTTGAGAGCGTAAATTAGTTCAACCATTGTGGAAGACAGTGTGGTGATTCCTCAAGGATCTAGAACTAGAAATACCATTTGACCCAGCAATCCCATTACTGGGTTTATATCCAAAGGATTATAAGGCATTTTACTACAAAGACACATGCACACGTATGTTTATTGCAGCACTGTTCATGAGAACAAAGATTTGGAACCAATCCAAATGCCCATCAATGATAGACTGGATCAAGAAAATGTGGCACATACACACCATGGAATATTATGCAGCCATTAAAAAAAAAAGGATGAGTTCACATCCTTTGCAGGGACATGGATGAAGCTGAAAACCATCATTCTCAGGAAACTAACACAGGAACAGAAAACCAAACACCACCTGTTCTGACTCATTAGTGGGTGTTGAACAATGAGAACACATGGACATAGGGAGGGGAACATAACACACCAGGGCCTATTGGGGTGTGGGGGGCTAGTGGAGGGACAGCATTAAGAAAAATACCTAATGTAGATCACGGGTTGATGGGTGCAGCAAACCACCATGGCACGTGTATACCTATGCAACAAACTTGCACTTTCTGCACTTGTACCCCAGAACTTAAAAAAAACAGAATTGATGAAAGGTACTATTTACCAAGTGCTATAATAGACACAGGTATTAGAAACCAAGTGCTATGAAAATGGAAATGAGAGTAACTAAATCTATGTAAAAGAATGGTCAAAGCAGGCACTGAAGAACTATAAATGAGAAGGGAGGATCAATAACAAAAAAGGGAAAATAGCAACATCTGCCAAAGCAGAGAACACCTGAGTACTAAGAAGGAACTGAAAAGACTTTAGGAGAAATGTTAAGACTTTGTAAATGTGGTATTATGATATGTGGGCTTTTATCCCCAAATCTTTTTATGAGACCAACATCATCCTGATACCAAACCCCAGCAGAGATTCAACAAGAAAAGAAAACTTCAGGCCAATATCCATGATGAACACAGATGCGAATATCTTCCAATAAAATACTGGCAAACCGACTGGAACAGCACATCCAAAAGCTTATCCATCACGATCAAGTAGGCTTCATCCTGGGGATGCAAGGCTGGTTCAACATATCCAAGTCTATAAATGTAATTCACCACATAAACAGAAACAAAGACAAAATCCACATGATTATCCCAACAGATGCAGAGAAGGCCTTTGACAAAATTCAACAGCCCTTTATGCTAAAAACTCTCAATAAACTAGGTACTGACGGAACGTATCTCAAAATACAAAAGCTATTTACAACAAACCCACAGCCAATACCTCACACTGAATGGGCAAAAACTGGAAGCATTCCCTTTGAAATCTGACACTAGACAAGGATGCCCTCTCTCACCACTCCTATTCAATATAGTATTGGAAGTTCTAGCCAGAGCAATCAGGCAAGAAAAAGAAATAAAGGATGTTCAATTAGGAAAGGAGGAAGTCAAATTGTCTCTATTTGCAGACAACATGATTGTATATTTAGAAGACCCCATTGTCTCAGCCCCAAATATCCTGAAACTGATAAGCAACCTCAGCAAAGTCTCAGGATACAAAATTAATGTGCAAAAATCACAAGCATTCCTAGACACCAATAACAGACTTAAAGAGAGCCAAATCAAGCAAGAACTGCCATTCACAGTTGCTACAAAGAGAATAAAATACCTAGGAATACGACTAACAAAGAATGTAAGGGACCTCTTCAAGGAGAGCTACAGACCACTGCTCAATGAAATAAGAGAGGACACAAACAGATGGAGAAACATTCCATGCTCATGGTTAGGAGGAATCAATATTGTGAAAATGGCCATACTGCCCAAAGTAATTTACAGATTTAACGCTATCCCCATCAAGCTACCAATGACCTTCTTCACAGAACTGGAAAAAAAACCACCTTAAACTTCATATGGAACCAAAAGAGAGCCCGCATAGCCAAGTCAATTCTAGAAAAAAGAACAAAGCTGGAGGCGTCATGCTACCTGACTTCAAACTATACTACAAGGCTACAGTAATCAAAACAGCACGGTACTGGTACCAAAACAGAGATATAGACCAATGGAACACAACAGAGGCCTCAGAGGCAACGCCACACAACTACAACCATCTGATCTTTGACAAACCTGACAAAAACAAGCAATGGGGAAAGGATCCCCTGTTTAATAAATGGTGTTGGGAAAACTGGCTAGCCATGTGCAGAGAGCAGAAACCGGACCCCTTTCTGACACCTTACACTAAAATTAACTCCAGATGGATTAAAGACTTAAACGTAAGACCTAACACCATAAAAACCTTAGAAGAAAACCTAGGCAAAACCATTCAGGACATAGGCATAGGCAAGGACTTAATGACTAAAACACCAAAAGCATTGGCAACAAAAGCCAAAATAGACAAATGGGATCTAATTAAACTCCAGTGCTTCTGCACAGCAAAAGAAACAATCATTAGAGTGAACTGGCAACCAACAGAATGGGGAAAAATTTTTGCAATCTACCCATCTGACAAAGGACTTATATCCAAATTCTACAAAGAACTAAAACAGATTTACAAGAAAAAAACAAACCCATTC
>CAUYLG010000451.1:0-21663 GCA_963573385.1 Cacajao melanocephalus | reverse complement strand
GTGACTGGTTGAACAGCTGGATTAACCCAAAAAGGTGGCAAGAGTAGCCCAAAGAGGGTGAGCCGAGGCAAGGTGGGGCTCTGCACCACCCAGGGAGTGCATCTGGCACAGAGGATTGGGTGCTTCATCCCCTCGGTACTCTGATACAGATGCTGTGCTTCACCCCGTGACTCCTGCAGCCTACAGTCCGGAAAATGCCACCTGGCTGAGAACCACTCCGAGTTGTCAACACAGACCCGGGCGACAGCTGCAGCACACCTAGTGCTGTCAGTTGTCGGTGCAGACCTGGGAGGAGACTGTGACTAACACCCAGAAGGCTTGCAGGATGGAACTGCCCATCCCACAGAAGGAGGGAAAGTTGAAAGTAGGGAGTCAGGTGATATGGTCAGACAGGTCCCACCCCCACAAGATCCAGTAAGCAGAAGCCCCTCGCAAGAGAGTTTCACAGTTAACACATCACTTTGAGCTTGATCCAGGACAAGTAGGCTTGGCAGAGGGAAAGATGCTGGCCATTGGGAAGGTGGAACTAATCTGACCTGTGTAAGCAGAAACTGGGGGAGGAGTAAAGAGCAGCTGGGCTGAGACTGAGGCAGCCCAGCAGTGCCTCCACAGGCAGACAAGGGACATACTGTCTCAAGCAGCACATTGACCCTTGCATGAAAAAAAGAGCCTCATACAGGAGTAATAACCCCAACTTTAGCAAAAAGGATGTCTACTCAGAGATCCCATCCAAAATAACCAACTTCAAAGATCAAAGATAGATAAATCCATGAAGATGGGAAGAAATCAGTGCAAAAAGGATAAAATCATCAAAGTCCAGAACGCCTCTCCTCCCTTGAGAGATCACAACTCCTCATCAGCAAGGAAATAAAACAGGACAGAGAATAAATTTGATGAACTGACAGAAACAGGCTTCAGAAAGTGGGTAATAACAAACTTCTCTGCGCTAAAAGATTATGTTCTAACCCAATGCGAAGAAACGAAGAACCTTGAAAAAAGGTCAGTTGAAATGCTAATTAGAATAATCAGCCTAGAGAAGAACATAAATGACACGATGGAGCTAAAAAACACAGCACGAGAACTTTGCAAAGCATACACAAGTTTCAATAGCTGAACTGATCAAGGAGAAGAAAGGATATCGAGATTGAAGATCAACTCAGTGAAATAAAATGAGAAGGCAAGATTAGAGAAAAAAGAGTGAAAAGAAATGAACAAAGCTTCTAAGAAATACGGGATTATGTGGGAAGACATAATCTATGCTTGATCAGTGTACCTGAAGATGATGGAGAGAATGAATCCAAGCTGGGAAACACTCTTCAGGATATTATCCAGGAGAACTTTCCCCAACCTAACAAGACAGGCCAATATTCAAGTCCAGGAAATACAGAGAACACCACAAAGATACTCCTCAAAAAGAGCAACCACAAGGCACATAATAGTCAGATTCACCAGGGTTGAAATGAAGGAGAAAATGCTAAGGGCAGCCAGAGAGAACTCACAGTGGATGTCACAGCGGATATCTCAGCAGAAACCCATCAAGCCAGAAGAGAGTGGGGGCCAATATTCAACATCCTTAAAGAAAAGAACTTTCAACCCAGAATTTCATATCCATCAGAACTATGCTTCATAAGTGAAGGAAAAATAAAATCCTTTACAGACAAGCAATTACTGTGAGATTTTATCACCACCAGACCCGTCTTACAAGAGCTCCTGAAGGAAGCACTAAACACGGAAAGGAACAACCAGTACGAGCCACTGAAAAAATGAACCAAATGGTAAAGACCAATGACGCAATGAAGAAGCTGCATTGACCAATAGGCAAAACAAACCAGTAACAAAACAGCAGGATCAGATTCACACATAACAATATTAACATTAAATATAAATGGCCTAAATGCCCCAATCAAAAGACACAGACTAGAAAATTGGATAAAAAGTCAAGACCCATCGGTGTGCTGTATTCAGGAGACCCATCTAACATGCAAAGACACACTTCGACTCAGAATAAAGGGATGGAAGAAGATCTACCAAGCAAATAGAGAGCAAAAAAAAAAGCAGAGGTTGCAATCTTAGTCTCTGATAAAACAGACTTTAAACAAAGAAAGATCAAAAGAGACAGAGAAGGGCATTACATAATGGTAAAAGGATCAATACAACAAGAAGAACTAACTATCCTAAATATATTTGCACTCAATAGAGGAGCACCCAGATACATAAAGCAAGTTCTTAATGACCTACAAAGAGACTTAGACTCCCACACAATAGTAGTGGGGGACTTTAGCACTCCACTGTCAATATTAGACAGATCAATGAGAAAGAAAATCAACAAGGATATCCAGGACTTGAATGCAGATCTGAGCCAAGTGTACCTAATAGACATTTACAGAACTCTCTACCCCAAATCCACAGAATATAAATTTTTCTCAGCACCACATCACACCTACTCTAAAATTGACCACATAATTGGAAGTAAATCACTCCTCAGCAAATGCAAAAGAATGGAAATTATAACAAACAGTCTCTCAGACCACAGTGCAATCAAATTAGAACTCAGGATTAAGAAACTAACTCAAAACCCCACAACTTCATGGAAACTGAATAACTGGCTCCCGAATGTCGACTGGATAAACAATCGAAGGCAGAAGTAAAGATATTCTTCAAAACCAACAAGAATGAGGACACAATGTACCAGATTCTCTGGGACACATTCAAAGCAGTGTCTAGAGGAAAACTTATAGCAACAAATGCTCACATGAGAAGTGAGGAAAGATGTAAAATCGATGCCCTATTGTCCAAATTGAAAGAGCTAGAGGAGCAAGATAAAAAAAAACTCAAAAGCTAGCAAAGACAGGAAACAACTAAGATCAGGACAGAACTGAAGGAGATAAAGACACAAAAATGCCTTTAAAAAATCAATAAATCCAGGAGCTGGTTTTTGAAAAGATCAACAAAATAGACTGCTAACCAGATTAATAGAAAAGACAAGAATCAAATAGATGTAATAAAAAATGATAAAGGGGTATCACGACTGATTCTACAGAAATACAAACTACCATCAGAGATTAGTACAAACAACTATATGCACATAAACCAGTAAAACTGGAAGAAGTGGATAAATTCCTGTACGCTTGCACCCTTCCAAGACTAAACAAGGAAGACGTTGAAACCCCGAATAAACTGGTAACAAGGGCTAAAGTTGAGGCAGCAATTAATAGCCTACCAACCAAAAAAAGTCCAGGTCCAGATGGGTTCACAGCCAAATTCTACCAGATGTACAAAGAGGAGCTGGTACCATTCCTTCTAAAACTTTTCCAAACAATACAAAAAGAAGGAATCCTCCCTAACTCATTTTATGAGACCAAAATCATTGTGATACCAAAACCTGGCAGAGACTCAACAAAAAAAGAAAATGTTGAGCCAATATCCATGATGAATGTAGACGCAAAAATCTTCGATAAAATACTGCCAAACTGATTGCAATAGCATATCAAAAAGTATATCCATCACCATCAAGTAGGCTTCATCCAGGGGATGCAAGGCTGGTTCAACATATGCAAGTCTATAAGTATAATCCATCACATAAACAGAACCAAAGACAAAAACTGCATGATCATCTCAATAGATGCAGAGAAGGTATTTGACAAAATTCAACAGCCCTTTATGCTAAAAACTCTCAATAAAGTAGGTATCGATGGAACATATCACAACACAATAAAAGCTATTTACATCAAACCTACAGCCAATATCATACAGAATGAGCAAAAACTGGAAGCATTCCCTTTAAAATCTGGCACTAGACAAGGATGCCCTCTCTTGCCACTCCTATTCAATATAGTATTGGAAGTTCTAGCCAAAGCAATCAGGCAAGAAAAAGAAATAAAGTTTATTCAATTAGGAAAGGAGAAAGTCAAATTGCCTCTATTTGCAGATGACACAATTGTATATTTAGAAGACCCTATTGTCTCAGCCCAAAATCTTCTTAAACTGATAAGCAACTTCAGCAAAGTCTCAGTATACAAAATCAATGTGCAGAAGTCACAGGCATTCCTATATACCAATAACAGACAAAGAGAGATCAAAATCAAGAGCAAACTCCCATTCACAATTGCCACAAAGACCTGGGAATACAACTAACAAATGATGTAAAGGATCTCTTCAAGGAGAATTACAAACCACTGCTCAAGGAAATACAAGAGGACACAAACAGATGGAAAAACATTCCATGCTCATGGTTAGGAAGAATCAATATCTTGAAAATGGCCATACTGCCTAAAGTAATTTACAGATTCAATGCTATTCCCATCAAGCTACCTATGACCCTCTTCACAGAACTGGAAAAAACCACCTTAAACTTCATATGGAACCAAAAAAGAGCCCACATAGCCAAGGCAATCCTAAGCAAAAGGAACAAAGCTGGAAGTATCACACTACCTGACTTCAAACTATACTACAAGGCTACAATAATCAAAACAGCATGGTACTGGTACCAAAACAGAGATATAGATCAATGGAACAGAAACGAGGCCTCTGAGGCAATGCTACACATCTGCAACCATTTGATCTTTGACAAACCTGACAAAAACAAGCAATGGGGAAATGATTCCCTGTTTAATAAACAGTGTTGGGAAAACTGGCTAGCCATGTGCAGAAACTGGACTCCTTCCTGACACCTCACACTAAAATTAACTCCAGATGATTAAAGATTTAAACATAAGACCTAACACCATAAAAATCCTAGAAGAAAACCTAGGCAATGCCATTCAGGACATAGGCATAGGAAAGGACTTCAGGACTAAAATGCCAAAAGCAATGGCATCAAAAACCAAAATAGACAAATAGGATCTAATTAAACTTGAGAGTTTCTGCACAGTAAAAGAAATAATCATCAGAGTGAACCAGCAACCAACAGAATGGGAAAAAAATTTTGCAATCTACCCATCTGATAAAGGGCTAATATCTAGAATCTACAAAGAACTAAAACAGATTTACAAGGAAAAAACAAATAAACCCATTCAAAAGGGGGCAAAGAATATGAACAGACACTTTTCAAAAGAAGACATTTATATAGCCAACAAACAAAAAATGCTCATCATCACTAGTCATTAGAGAAATGCAAATCAAAACCACATTAAGATACCATCTCACACCAGTTTGAATAGTGATCATTAAAAAATCTGGAGACAACAGATGCCGGAGAGGATGTGGAGAAAAAGGATCACTTTTACACTGTTGGTGGGAGTATAAATTAGTTCAACCACTGTGGAGGACAGTGTGGCAATTTCTCAAGGATCTAGAAATAGAAATTCCATTTGACCCAGTAATCCCATTACTGGATATATACCCAAAGGATTATAAATCATTCTATTACAAAGACACATGCACACACATGTTCACTGTGGCACTGTTTACAATAGCAGAGACCTGGGACCAACCCAAATGCCCATCAATGATAGACTGGATAAAGAAAATGTGGCACATATACACCATGGAATAATACGCAGCCATAAAAAAGGATGACTTTGTGTCCTTTGCAGGGACATGGATGAATCTGGAAACCATCATTCTCAGCAAACTGACACAAGAACAGAAAATCAAACATTGCATGTTCTTACTCATAGGCAGGATTTTAACAATGAGAACACATGAACACAGGGAGGGGAGCAACACACACTGGGGTCTGTTGGAAGGGAGGGCTAGGGGAGGCACGGTGAGAGGTGGGGAGGTTGGGGACGGATAACATGGGGAGAAATGCCACATATAGGTGACAGGGGGATGGAGGCAGCAAATCACCTTTCCATGTATGTGCCTTTGCAACAATCTTGAACAATCTGCACATGTACCCCAGAACCTAAAGAACAACAACAACAACAAAATTCATCAACCCATATTGATAAAATGAATGAATAAATAAATAAAAAAAATAGAGTTCAATCTTCATTCATAAATCAGAATAAGATTCCATATCAGAACCAATCTGCCAGGTGATCCATCTTTTATCTTTCATTTTGTTTAAGCATATGTGACTCTCTAAAGGTCTTCTCTCTGTTACTGTCCACTCTGCTAGGCTCTTTGCCTCATTCTTCTAATTTAATCTTCACAATGGTCCTATGAAATAAGCAGTGTTATCATCCCCATTTTGCAGATGAGGAGTCAGAGGCTTGGCACGTTTAAATAGTTTTCTTCTGAGACAGATAGTTTATAGAATAATAAGTGCAGGATTGCAACTCAGGCTTATCCTGAACCAGTTCAGGCCCTTAATGAATGTTCTTCCTATGACCACCCAAAGTTGATTACTACTACATGTAAAGGTAGAGAAAGAAAATGTGAAAATAAGAGAAACTTTTTCTAAAATAAATAAATAAATAATACAAATTTAAAATAAAAATGCTCTAGACTGAATTTGTTTTCTATTGTACATTATTTATTATTTGTACATTATTCCAAATAAATTACATGCTGGATTACAGGAGTCTTAATAGCTTACATATTCTTGGAATTATATAATTATAATTATATAATACAGGAGTCTTAATAGTTTACATATTTTTGAAATTATATAAAGTATTTCCTTTGAATACAGTGGTAGAAATCTCAAAAATTGACAGCAGAATGAAAAATGGGAAACTCACAAACATGAAATTATATAACACACTGAAAGACCTGATTGGTCCTAAAAAATATTACAAGGAAATTTACACAATTATCTTGATACAAATGAACATAAAAACAAAACACAGCAATATATATGGGATACTGTGAAACAAATGCTAAAAAAGAAATGTATAACTGTGAATGCTTACAATACAACAAAGAAAAGTCCTCAGTCAACAGCATAACTTTATGCCTTAAGAAAGTATTTAAAAAGAACTGAATCTAAGGCTAATGTAAGAAAAAACTAATAAAGACTAGACCCCAAGGTAAATGAAATAAAGATTATAAAACTATAAAAAAACAAGACTAACGGTTGGTGCAAAAGATAAACAAAGTTGACATGCCTCTAGCAAAATAACCAAAACAAACAAAAAAAGAAAGAGAAAGTACATAACTGAAAAAGTAAAAATGGAAATATTACTAATTTTATAGAAATAAAAAAATATAAGAGTATTATGAACACTTGAACACCAGTTGGATAATCTTAATAAAATGAAACAATCCAAGAAACATATTGCCTGCCAATGTCAACTATGGAAAAATAGAAAATCAGAATAAAGCTGTAACTAACTAGTAAGCAGGTTGAATCATTATTCAAATTTCTCAAACAAAGAAAAGCATAGGACCAGATGACTTTATTGCTAAATTTTACAGATCATTTAAATAATTAACAACAATCTTCCTGAATGCTTCCAAAAAGTTGAATAGAACCAAACAGTTCATTTTTTGAGGCTGGCGTTACCCTGATACAAAACACTATGAGTATAAAAAAAAAAAAATACAGACCAAAGTCCCTTATGACAATTGATTCAAAAATTCTCAAAAGCCGGCTAGGAAACTCAAGAACAACTTATTAATAGCATATACACCATGATTAAGTTAAGTTTATTACTAAAAAGCAAAGTTGGCTCATTAATTAAATACACCACATTAACAGAATGAAGAAAAAAATATATGATTATTTCAATTGATATAAAAAAGAATTTGACAAAATTCAACACGTTTTTATGTCAAAATTATTAATAGAGGATCCAGCAGGATGGCCAAATGGGAACAGCTCAGGTTTGCAGCTTCCAGTGTGACCAATGCAGAAGGCAGGTGATTTCTGCATTTCTACCTGAGGTACATGGCTCATTGCACTGGGACTGGATAGAGAGTGGGTGCAGCCCACAGAGGGCTAGCAAAAGCTGAGTGGGGCATCACCTCATCTAAGAAGTGCAAGGGGTCAAAGAACTCCCTCCCCTAGCCAAGGAAAGCCATGAGGGACTGTGCCATGAGGGACAGTGCTATATGGCCTAGATAATATTCTTTTCCATGGCTTTCACAAACCTGTAGACCAGGAGATTTCTTCTGGTGCCTACACCTCCAGGGCCCTGGGTTTCAAGCACAAAACTGGGAGGCCATTTAGGCAGACATCGAGCTAGCTGCAGGAGTTTTTTTTTTTCTTACCAGAGTGGGGCCTGGAATCCAAGCAAGACAGAGTTGTTCACTTCTCTAGAAATGAGACTGAGTCAGGGAGCCAAGTAGTCTTGCTCAGTGGGTATCCCTCTGAGGGAGGGATACCCACTGAGTATCCAGTGGGAAGCGCAGGAGGCTAAGATCCATTGGCTTGAAATTCTCACTGCCAGAACAGCAGTTTGAAGTCAACCAGGGACACTGGAGCATGGGGGAAAGAGGGGCATCTGCAATTACTGAGGCTTGAGTAGGCAGTTTTCCCCTCACAGTGTAAACAAAGCCACAGAAAGTTCAGAGGGTGTGCAACCCATCAGAGCATGCTAAAGCCACTGTAGCCAGACTGACTCTCTAGGTTCCTCTTCACTGGGTGAGGCAACTCTGAAATCAAGAAAGCAGCCCCAGTCAGGGGCTTATAGAAAAACTTCCATCTTCCTGGAACAGAGCACCTTGGGGAAGGGGTGGCTGTGGACACAGCTTCAGCAGACTTAAACATTCCTGCTTGCCAGCTCTGAAGAGAGCAGCAGATCTCCCAGCACAGTGCTTGAGCTCTGCTAAGGGACAGACTGCCTCTTCAAGTGGGTCCCTGATCCCTGTGCCTCCTGACTGGGAGACAACTCCCAGCAGGGGTCGACAGACACATCATACAGGAGAGCTCTGGCTGGCATCTGGTGGGTGATCCTCTGGGCTGAAACTCCTAGAGGAATGAGAAGGCAGCAATCTGTGGTGTTCTGCAGCCTCTACTGTTGATACCCAGGCAAACAGGGAGTGGACCTACAGCAGACCTGCAGAAGAGAGGCGTGACTGTTAGAAGGAAAACTAACAAACAGAAAGGAAGAACATCAACATCAACAAAAAGGATGCCCATGCAAAAAACCCATCTAAAGGTCATTAGCATCAAATATCAAAAGTAAATAAATCCATGAAGATGAGGAAAAACGAGCTCAAAAATGCTCAAAATTCCAAAACCAGAATACCTCTTCTACTTCAAAGGATCACAGCACTTTTTCAGAAAGGAAACAAAACAAGATGGAGAATGAGTTTGACAAATTAACAAAAATAGGCTTCAGAAGGTGGGTAATAACAAACTTCTCTGAGCTAAAAAAGCATGTTCTAAGAAGTGCAAGGGGTTGAGGAACTCCCTCCCCTAGCCAAGGAAAGCCATTCCTTGGCTTGTCCAATACAAGGAAGCTAAGGACCTTGATAAAAGTTTGCAGAAACTGCTAACTAGAATAACCAGTTGAGAGAAGAACATAAATCATCTGATGGAACTGACAAACACAGCATGAGAACTTCAAGAAGCATACACAAGTTTCGATACCCAAATCAAGCAAGCAGAAGAAATGATATCAGAGATTGAAGATCAACTTAATGAAATAAAGTGTGAAGATAAGATTAGAGAAAAAATAATAAAAAGGAATGAAAAAAGCCTCCAAGAAATATGGTACTATGTGAAAACACCAAACATACAATTGATTGGTGTACCTGAAAGTGACAGGAAGAATGGAACAAAGTTGGAAAATACACTTCAGAATATTATCCAGGAGAACTTCCCCAACCTAGCAAGACAGGTCAACATTCAAATCAGGAAAATACAGAGAACACCACTAAGATACTCCTTGAAAAGTGAAACCCTGAAACACATAATTGTCAGATTCACCAAGATTGAAACAAAGAAAAAAATGTTAAGGGTGGCCAGAGAGCAAGGTCAGGTTATCTACAAAGGGAAGCCCATCATTCTAACAGTGGATCTCTCTGCAGAAACCCTACAAGCCAGAACACAGCGGGGGCCAATATTCAACACTTAAATAAAAGAATTTTCAACACAGAATTTAATACCCAGCCAAGCTAAGCTTCATAAGGGAAGGAAAAATACAATCCTTTACAGACAAGGAAATGTTGAGGAATTTTGTCACCACCAGGCCTGCCTTACAAGAGCTTCAGAGGGAAGCACTAAATATGGAAAGGAAAAATCAGTACCAGCCACTGCAGAAATATACCAAAATATAAAGACCAATGACACTATGAAGAAACTGCACCAACTAGTGTACAAAATAACCAGTTAGCATCATGATGACAGGATCAAATTCAAATATAACAATATTAACTTTAAAGGTAAATGGGCTAAATGGCCCAATTAAAAGACACATAATGGCAAATTGGATAAAGAGTTAAGACTGATAGGTGAGACTCATCTCATGTGCAAAGACACACATAGCCTCAAAATAAAGGGATAGAGGAATATATACCATGCAAATGGAAAACAAAAAGAAAAGCAAGAATTGCAATTCTATTCTCTGAGAAAACAGACTTTAAACCAAAAAAAGATAAAATAAGACAAAGAAGGGAATTACATAATGGTAAAGGGATAAATGAAACAAGAAGAGCTAAGTATCCTAAATATATATGCATCCAATACAGGAGCACCCAGATTCATAAAGCAAGTTCTTAGAGGTCTAGACTCCTACACAATAATAATGGGAGACTTAAACACTCCACTGTCATTATTAGACAGATCAACAAGGCAGAAAATTAACAAGATATTCAGGACTTGAACTCAGCTTTGGACCAAGTGGAGTTTATAGACATCTACAGAATTCTCCACCCTAAATCAACAGAATATACATTCTTCTCAGCACTGCATCACACTTATTCTAAAACTGACCACATAATTGGAGGTAAAAAACACCTCAGCAAATACAAAAGATTGGAAAACATAATAAACAGCCTCTCAGACCATGGTGCAATCAAATTAGAACTCACGAATAAGAAACTCACTCAAAACCACCCAACTGCATGGAAACTGAACAACCTGCTCTGAATGTCTACTGGATAAATAACAAAATTAAGGCAGAAATAAATAACTTCTTTGAAACCAACGAGAATGAAGGTACAAAGTACCAGAATCTCTGGGACACAGTAAAACAGTGTTTACAGGGAAATTTATAGCACTAAATTCCCACAGAAGAAAGCAGGAAAAATCTAAAATCGACACCTAAAGATCACAATTAAAAGAATTAGAGAAGCAAGAACAAATAAATTCTAAAGCTAGCAGAATATAAGAAATAACTAAGGTCAGAGCAGAACTGAAGGGGGTAGAGAAAAATCCTTCAAATAATTAATGAATCCAGGAGATAGTTTTTAAAAAAGATTAACAAAATAGACTGCCAGCTAGACTAATTAAAAAAAGGAGAATCAAATACACACAACAAAAAATTATAAAGGAATATCACCACTGATCCCACAAAAATATAAACTACCATCAGAGAATACTATAAACCCCTCTATGCATATAAACTAGAAAATCTAGAAGAAACAGATGAATTCCTGGACACATACACCATCAGAACACTAAACCATGGAAAAGAAAAATCTGTGAATAGACCAATAACAAGGTCTGAAATTGAGGCAGTAATTAATAGTCTACCAACAAAAAGTGCAGGACCAAATGAATTCACAGCTAAATTCTGCCAGAGGTACAAAGAGAAGCTCTTAACATTTCTTCTGAAACTATTCCAAACAATAAATAGAAAAAGGAGGAATCCTCCCTAACTCATTTTATCAGGTCAGCATTGTCCTGACACCAAAACCTGTCGGAGACACAACAAGAAAACAAAATTTCAGGCTAATATCCCTGATGAACATCAATGCTAAAATCCTCAATAAAATACTGGCAATCCTAATTCAGCAGCACATCAAAAAGCTTATGCACCACAATCAACTTGGCTTCATCCCTGGGGTGCAAGGCTGATTTAATATATGCAAATCAATAAAGGTAATCCATCACATAAACATAACCAATGACAAAAACCACATGATTATCTCAATAGATGTAGAAAAGGCCTTCAATAAAATTCAACACTCCTTTATGCTATAAACACTCAATAAACTAGGTATTGATGAAACATATCTCAAAATAATAAGAGCTATTTATGACAGACTCGTAGCCAATATCATAGTGAATGAGCAAAAGCTGGGAACATACGCTTTGAAAACAGGCCCAAGACAAGGATGCCATCTCTCTCCACTATTATTGAACATAGTATTGAAAGTTCTGACCAGAGCAATCAGGCAGGAGAAAGTGATAAAGGTATTCAAATAGGAAGAGAGGAAATCAAATTGTCTCTGTTTGCAGACAACTTGATTATTTAGAAAACCCCATTGTCTCAGCCCCAAAACTCTTTAAGCTGATAAGCAACTTCAACAAACTGTCAGAATACAAAATCAATGTACAAAAATCACAAGCATTCCTTTACACCCATAAAAGACAGAGAGCCAACTCACGAGTGAACTCCCATTCATAATTGCTACAAAGAGAATAAAATGCCTAGGAATACAACTTA
The DNA here is from genome assembly GCA_963573385.1 of Cacajao melanocephalus. Lineage (NCBI taxonomy): Eukaryota > Metazoa > Chordata > Mammalia > Primates > Pitheciidae > Cacajao > Cacajao melanocephalus. Next base: position 9,217 of record CAUYLG010000451.1, on the reverse strand, counting down.
CAAGGGATGTAAAGGACCCCTTCAGGGAGAACTACAAACCACTGCTCCAGGAAATAATACTGCCCAAAGTAAATTGTAGATTTAATGCTATTTCCATCAAGCTACCATTGACTCTTTTCACAGAGTTAGAAAAATAACTACTTTAACTTTTTTATAAAACTGAAAAAGAGCCTGTATAGCCAAGACAATCCTAGGTGAAAAGAACAAAGCTGGAGGCATCATGCTACCTGACTTCAAACTATACTACAAGGCTACAGTAACCAAAACAGCATGGTACTGGTACCAAAATGACATATAAACCAATGGAACAGAACAGAGACCGCAGAAATAACACCACACATCTACCACCATCTGATCTTTGACAGACCTGACAAAAACAAGCAATGGGGAAAGGATTTCCTATTTAATAAATGGTGTTGGAGAACTGGCTAGCCATATGGAGAAAACTGAAACTGGACCCCGTCCTTATACCTTATACAAAAATTAACTCAAAATGGAATCAAGACTTAAATGTAAAACATAAAACCATAAAAACACTAGAAGAAAACCTAGGCAATACCATTCAGAACATAGGCACGAGCAAAGACTTCATGACTAAAACACCAAAAGCAATTCCAATAGAAGCCAAAAGTGACAAATTGTATCTAATTAAGCTAAAGAGCTTCCACACTGCAAAAGAAACTATCCTCAGAGTGAACAGGCAACCTACAGAATGGGAGAAAAGTTTTGCAATCTACCCATCTGACAAACGGTTAATATCCAGACTCTACAAGGAACTTAAATAAATTTACAACCAAACCAAACAAAACAAACAACCCCATCAAAAAGTAGGCAAAGGATATGAACAGAAACTTCTCAAAAGAAGAAATTTATGTGGCCAGCAAACATATGAATCATCCCTGGTAACTAGAGAAATGCAAAGCAAAACCATAATGAGATACCATGTCATGCCAGTTAGAATGGCAATCATTAAAAGGCAGGCAACAATAAATGCTGGAGAGGATGTGGAGAAATCGGAACACTTTTACACTGTGGTGGGAGTGTAAATTAGTTCAACCATTGTGGAAGATAGTATGGCGGTTTTTCAAGGATCTAGAACAAGAAAAACCACTTGACTCAGCAATCCCATTACTGGGTATATACCCAAAGGATTATAAATCATTCTACTACAAAGACTCATGCACATGTATGTTTATTGCAGCACTATTTACAATAGCAAAGAGTTGGAACCAACCCAGTTGTCCATCTATTGACAGACCGGATAAAGAAAATGTGGCATACATACACCATGGAATATGATGTAGCCCTAAACACGAATGAGTTTATGCCTTTTTCAGGGACATGAATGAAGCTGGAAACCATCATTCTCAGGAAACTAACACAGAAACAGAAAACCAAACACCACATGCTTTCACTCATAAGTCGAAGTTGAACAATGAGAACACATGGAAACAGGGAGGGGAACATCACACACTGGGGCCTGTTAGCAAGTGAGGCCCAAGGGGAGGGACAGCATTAGGAGAAATAACTAATGCATGCAAGGCTTAAAACCTAGATAACAGGTTAATGGGTGCAGCAAACCACCGTGGCACATGTATACCTATGTAACAAACCTGTATATTCTGCATATGTATCCTAGAACTGAAGGTATAATTTTCAAAAAGAGAAAAAAATTACTAAAAATACTAGACAAACACAAAAACTACTTCAACACAAGAAAAAATGTTTATTTAAAACCCCACAGTTAACATTATACACAGTGGTAAAAATAAGCCTTGTCCTGACCAACAAGGTGAAAACCCACCGCTAGTAAACATACAAAAATTAGGCCAGTGTCATGGCAGGCCCCTGTAGTCCCAGCTACTCAGGAGGCTGAGAGAGTATAATTTCTTGAACCCAGGAGGCAGAAGTTGTAGTGAGCGGAGATCACACCACTGCACTCCAGCCTGATCAACCGAGTGTGATTCTCTCTCAAAAATAATAAATGAATGAACGAATAAATAAATAAATGTCTTTTCTATGAGATTAAGAACAAGGCAAGAATGTCTGCATTCATTATTTCTGTTCAACATAGTACTGAAGTCATAGCCAGATAAATTAATCATGAGAAAGGAAGTTTTACAAGATACATCACCAACCATCAGGGAAACATGAATCATAAACACAACGAGACATCATCTTATCTCACTTAGGATGGGTATAATTTTTAAAAAATTGAAAATGCTGGCGTGGATGTGAATAAAGAGAAACACTTATACACTGTTGGTGGAAATTTAAATTAGTACAGCCATTAGGAAAAGATGTATAAAGTGTCCCCAAAAATAACGTTAGAACTACCAAATGATTCAGCAATTCCAATGCTGGGTATATATTAAGCAAACTGTAATCAGTATATTGATGAGACATCTCCACTTCCATATCTAGTGCTATTTACAATTGCTAAGATGTAAAATCAACCTAAGTGTTTATCAGTGGATAAATAAATTTACAAATGTGGCACATATACACAATGAAATACTATCCAGTCATAAAAATGATAAGATTCTGTCCTTCGCAGCAACATGAATGAACCTGAAGGGCATTGTGTTAAGTGAAATAAGCCAGGTATCAAAAGATAATACTACATGTGTTCACTAATATGTGGAATTTAAAAAGTTGATCTCAAGGAATTATGAGTAGAATGGTGGTTAGTAAAGGCTAGAGGGAGCAAGAGAGGGGAGAATAAGAAGAGACTGACTGATGAGCACAAAGTTATATTTAGGTAGGAGGGATCTATTCCAGGGCACAGTAGGGTGACTGTGGTTAAAATTTTTGTATTATATATTTTAAAACAGCTAAAAGAGAGAATTCTGAATGTTCTTATCACAAATTAATAAATGTATGAGATGATGAATACAAGTCCTGTAATTTGATTATCCACAGGGTAAAACTGTAGCCCACCTATATGTACAATTATGGAGTCTATTAAAAACAAAACTAAAAAAAAAATGAGGTCATCAGCTACACTTCTGCCATCTAACTGTACAGAAAGACATACAAATACAGATAATTACAACCTGCCAGAGAAGAAACCCATAAGAGGAAATCTTCAGTAACAATCACTACTAAGGTAGGCAACCTACACTGTAATTGAGGACTCGCTGACGCCTGACAGTGGACAAGTTTAAGAGTTAACTTCAGGGGGGGCCAGCTGTAGGTCCTCCTTTTCACTTTTGAGAGTTTTATCTTCAGAAGGCTTACCAGATTCTCACATATAGGTAGAAAAATCTCATCATGTTTCTGGCACAGGGAAGGGAAATATATCCATTTTAAAAGTCACTCAGTGTACTCTGTTCTTACCAAGTTCTGCCATCAGTAAAACTGTTTTAGGAGAGTCGAACATACTGAGGTTTTGTCAGAGGTTAACTAAGCTGAGGTAAGGGAAACACTGATCTTCAGACTCCTCTAATTTTCAATGTGGGAGAAGGGAAATATTCAACTTTAGACCACGGGAGTCCTCCATTCGAGGGAAGGGACATAAGCAACTCCCATCCCTTCTAGCCTTTCTGTTAAACCTAAGGAGACGGGAAATGGGAAGCATTTTTGAGATAACAGCACAGAGACACAGACTCACTGAAAACTCACAGTAATTGGAATAAAGAAATCCTTCTGTTCTCAATAAATGCACCTGGATAAAGTAATGGAGGGGTGGGGGTGAGAAGCAATCTACATTTGCTCCCTATATCTGCTCTTCTGACTATAGATGTATCCTCTGGAAAACTTTGTCTATATAGATCTTATAGAAGTAACATTTTGCTGACTTCCACAAAGAGAAGAGACCACTAAAGACCACTGAGTGACACATATGAAGAACACTGTGAATCACTGGAACAGCAGGGACACATTGGGAAACTTGACTTTGCATTTTGCTCATTTTGAAGGTTGGATTACTGGGAGACATGTGTTGTTTACAAGTACTGAGAACACGGAATCCACTGGGCCAAAGTAGATGAGCTCACATATGAAAGAGTTTGGAGCACAGCTGTTACTATTGTGTTTTCCAAAATTAGACAATTTCCTTTTTCCCTTTGGTGACATTCTTTTCCATAAGTTCCAAGTCTAGGTCTTATTCTCCTTCTTCAGTTGACATAAAAATTATATCCCTGGAGAAAGATGAGCTGATGACATTGTTTTCTTCTAGTGATATATTGTGAGCCACATCCTTCATATGTGGACTCTCTCTAGGACTTATCTGGGTAAATGTCTATCTGTCAGCGTTATTAACAGTGAAAGAGCAAGACACAGGTGAGTAATAGAATGAGGCAGGATTTTTTTTATTGAAGAGCTGAAGAGTTGCCTTCTCATAATTCATATTCTCATGAATAATAATTAAGTACAGTAGATATAGCCAAAAGAAGATGAGATTTATGAATCTTATGAGGGCATAAATGTGTTAAGTTTAAAAGAATCTTGGTAATTTTGTAGTATTGTATTTGAGTTGCAATTGTATTTTATTTTTCTTAGTTTAATTTACTATGTTCTTAGGTGAAATTTCATATTTCATAGCAAGTCATCTGAACTAATTCTGAAGAATTTAGTCATTCTTCCTTGTTCTTTTAAATTTTAAAATACCTTAGTATATTTCTATTATTTATAACCATTTAAAATTAAGATATCATAAAACATGAGATTGCTTTTCAACATTTTACATTACTTAACTTTTAGCAAATGACCATGAAAATTATTTTGTTCTATTATGTTACATGAATGCTAATATAAAGACTTTTCTGGTTGTTACACTGTGTCTGGAAATGTTCATTTTGTTATCTATTATATTTTGTATAGTTAATATCTACATCACAGGTATAGAACCTTGTAATATTAAGCATAATTGCAAGTACTTCAATTCAGTTTTTATATTTAATATTTTATTAATATGCTAAATTGTACTAGACTAAAATATTGAGTAACATTTTTTTAGTATGAAAAATAATTCTTTGCAAATATTTTATTTAAAAAATTATGTAAATTTTGTATCCATACGCTTCTGAAAGTTTCAAATGTGCAATGTGCTTATTGATACTTGTATTCACAATATGATAAGCCTATTTCACTTTTTCTGCCAAAATTGACAAGTTAGCGATGTCTGATTTCAGCAGGGATGGTGCCCTCCCATTGTCTGTTTCCTACAAGGAAGGCCCACAGGATGGAGTAAGTTAAACTCAAAACAGAAAGAAAAAAATGATGATTGTCCATTTGTGATTAATGAAAGCATAAAACCATCAAGAAAATTTTACAGTACAAAATTCTTATGTCTGGGAATGTTAGACAAAGATATGAAAGCATTTTAAAGGCTGAAAATTTCCCATTTTATGCATTTAGGGATGATAACGTCAGAGAAAAGAAACCTCAACAGCATTTAATCAGTGTACACAAAAAGGAAAGATGCATTTTTTCACATTCCAATTCCCACTAGAAATTTTTTCTCCAAACTTAATATTTAACAGAGTTACTAAGTATGACTTATAATCTCTTTACTGTAACAAACAGGGACATGATGATTAAAGGAAAAAAAGCCTTGCAATTCTTGAGGTAAAAAGGGTGTCACACTCACTTATATCTTGTTGTTTGGGGTGATCAGAAAACAGCCAAACTAAATAGAAACTAAAAATGTTCCCATATAAGTTTTCAAGTTTTTCAAAATTGGCAGCATGTGACTGGGGACCACGTCTGTCCAGTGACTTTTGTGCCTCCTACCTCTGCAGTGATATTTTTCCTGCCTGTGCTTTCCCCAAGGGAAGCTGAGAATTAAATGTCTTGGAATTAGCAATTGGCTTGTCAGCAAGAGTCGTGCTTTCAGCTTCACCCCACGCTAAGTTTAACTTGGAAAGAATTGTTGATGCATTGCAGTCATTCAGCAATATCTAATGCTTACTGCAGTTATTCCTTTGGCAGTTGTATAGTTTATAAAGACCTGTTTATGGCACTGCTTTTGCTGGACAAAGAGATTTTCTTTTCCGAATTTTTCAGATGATTTTTTGAGGTTGCCACATATTGCTATTTATCAACCACCTTCTCAAGTTGGCATCCAAAATACTATGAATCACTTATTGCTGTTAGAACCAATCACAAGTCTTAAAAGAGGGCTCAACTAACTTAGGAAAATTTGTGATTAAAAGAAGATTTTCGATTAATATAATAATAAAAGGGTTTTTCAAATGGATTATATTCTTCTTTTTTTTTTTTTTTTGAGACAGAGTATCTCTCTGTCACTCAGGTTGGTGTGCAGTGGTGCGATCTCGGCTCACTGCAACCTCCTCCTCTCACGTTCATATGATTCTGCTGCCTCAGCCTCCCGAGTAGCTGGGATTACAAGCGTGCACTGCCACACCCGGCTAATTTTGGTATTTTTAGTAGAGACGGGGTTTCACCATGTTGGTCAGGCTGGTCTGGAACTGCTGACCTCGAGATCCACCTGCCTTGGCCTCCCAGAGCTCTGGGATTACAGGAGCCAGCCACTGCGCCCAGCCAGATTATATTCTTAAATCTACAAAAGGCAGAGTGGAATGATCACTATTCAAATGTTCTTATTTATAAAAGTAACAGTTAAATGTTATCATGAAGATAAGAAAATAGACTTTTATCTAACTACTTTTTAGTCAGAGAAACATAGTCCTTCAATGCAAATAGCTCTTGGATTTCTGCAAATGGCTCTTTTCTTTCATTATGCCCATCCTCTGTTCTTCAGATGTCTGATTCAAGCCTACACACTTCATGATGTCCTTTGTTCCTACTGCCTTAAATTGTGTTAATTCTTTAGCATTATTGATGATTGTGGTTACACCTTGGAGCTTTCAATATTGACAATAGTCCTAGGTGAAAGCCGGTATAATGAGAGGAAACTTGATCTGCATTGATTGTTCCCGGGAGTGCTCAGAGGCTTCATCCTCAGCCCTGACCATCTCTAGTTGTCACTTCACAGAGTGAGATCTAAAATGTGCATTTGGATTTTGAATTTTTTAATGTAAAGAATATAACTCAATTCTTTATTGCACTCTGATCAAAATGTAAGTCACTTCACATTGATAGTGCTTTGGTTTTATTACTCCTAGTTTGTTCACCTATTTTTGCAAATCCCACAATTTTTTCATAATGAAGTTGTCAAAATTATTTTTTTTTAAGTTTCTAAATGTTAAAGTGTGGACAAGAATCAATAACTTTTTTGATATGTCAAAAGCAACTCTCAGTTTAGTTCTGGCATTTCAGATAATTTTTTAAATGCATGATAAAAATGAGTAATGAAAATCAATTATTTTTACACCGTAATCCGTGGGGACCATGATTCTTTCCTGGCCTGGTTCAGTAGCCATGCCCTGCAGATTGTTATGGAGAAATACATCATTTCATATTCCAGAAAATCAAGTCTTTTTTAGTGTGTGATCGTTACTTATAGAGTAAAGGACATGAATTAGAGGGGATGAGCTGAATATCTGTTGCTAGTAAGAGAGGAAAAATACTAAAATTATTATCGATGTCATTTTATGTAATTATTTGTACTGTCTGTTTCTAATGTTTGCCTTGTATCCTAGAAAATATAGTAATAAAATTGCATAAAGGTAGTTAATAAAACATTGTACACATATTAGTAGTCCATATCCAACTAGTCTGTTAGTGGTACTGGAGTGTGAGGTTAATATTTGAAGAACATTAAGCTATTAATTCAATGTGATCCCACAATTGTTTCTGGTTCCAAATTGCTAGTAGAACCAAACTCTGCCAAGGATGCCAATGTATAATGCTAGGGACTCTCTGTTGTTTGGTTCTTGCAGCTAAAATAAATGTGTTCCCTTGTTAGGTAAGCCTTTGAAAAAATTACTTAACCAACTATGCCATCGTATAGACACTAAAATATGTAAAATCATACACACGATGCAGCTTTAGGGCAATTTTTACCCCAGCCATTAATTCCTGATGATTAGGCAGAAATGCAAATTGTCAAAAATTTGGCACTGCCCACATATGTACATTTATGGGACAGTAGAGTGACAAGTGACCTGGAATATAGAGTTGGACACACTCTCATCTCATAAGAATCTGAGTGAATATGGTGGTTTCTATCTCTCCATGCCATGAAGCTAAACTGTTCTAAGTCCTGGATTAAATTCAGTTGCTGAAATATGATTCCTGAATTCAAGCTAGGTAACATGAGATAGCAACTGCAGAATTGTTTTGTAAAATTTTACAAGATATTTTGGTATTGAAGATATTCTGAGAAAATCTTAGGGCAATTATCTCGTTATTAGAGAGGGTATTTTTTTCTGGGCATATCAGAGTATTCCTATAGTAAGTGACATCTCAGGAAAAAGATCAACATAGGTTATTTGGATGCAACCTCATGGTTTTCATAAAGTGATTAATGTAGTGATTTTTTTTTCTTGACAATTGAGTGGTGACAATCTTGTACTGTGAGGAAGAGAGTCCCATAAGACATCTCAGTGATGGACAATAAACTTGGAGAAAGCCAGAAATTTAGTTATTCAGATTACCATTCACTTCAACTGTACAAATCCCATTGAGTAATTTTATGTCTTTCACAGTTCTGTCTGCTAAATATAAAATGAGGAAATATAAAGTGATAATATCATTTCTAGAAAGAGAGGCCTTGGTACAGTAGAAGTAGAGAAATTGTGTACTCCACACAGGCATAGATGTGTCAATGTTTTGTGTATATGAGTTGTTTGATGTAGAATATAGTGCCGAGGCTGGATTATGCGGAATATATATGAGATAGAGCTATCAAAAAGTAGTGGCTAAAATTACAATGGTAATTGTCATACGGATCACTAAAGAAAAAGACATTGGTAATGTGAAATTTATTTTTTCCCAGCTTAGGAAATACGTTTCTTTGCCATTAAGATGAACACACTTTCCACTTACCTTGTGCTTAAAAATGCCTTTTTGTCCCAAGCAGCCATTGGACTTTCAGCCAACATCTTATGTCTTTTCTTCCACATTTTCACATTCCTTCAGCATCACAAACCTAAGCCCCATGACCTGATCAGCTGTCACTTGGCCTTCATTCATGTACTGATGTTCCTCACTGTAGTGGACGTTTTACCTCCAGATCTGTTTGAATCACTACCTTTTGAGAATGACTTCAAATGTAAGTCATTGTTCTACATAAACAGAGTGATGAGGGGCCTAAGTATCTGTACCACCTGCCTCCTGAGTGTCCACC
>CAUYLG010000450.1:0-10262 GCA_963573385.1 Cacajao melanocephalus | reverse complement strand
ACACAGAGCAGGCTTGGGTGAGGACAGACACTCAGGGAATCTCTGACCAGCAAAAGAGTTCTGGGTGTTTGCTTCTCCTGCCCTTTGTATGATGCCAGCTGACGTTACAAAGACACACTCAGGCAGAGGAGGGGGGATGCAGGGCAACCTCCACCCACCTCGGCCAAGCTTGGAATGAGCCTAGAGAGAAGTTGTGGTGGAGGCAACAGTTTCTGCCTCTCAGGAGAGGTCCTTTGATGGGAAGTAGAATTCCTCCCTAACTTTGCTCAGGGGTGTGATGGGAGGTGGCCTCCCCAAGGAGTGAAGAGTTCACGGGCTGGCTCAGTCAAGTCAGCTGAGAATAGGAGCTGTTATCCATCACTGCTGGGTAGGCTGAGAGAAGCCTTGTTTCAGGGGTTGAGGGACATATTCTGGTAGGAAATTGTGTTGTCTGCTTGCCCTGACACACTCTTCCTTCTGGAATGATAGTTTGCTTTGAGATGAGACACTGTATTTGCAGTGTGAATCTTTTTCACTACTTGTATCCACTGACTCCATGAATGCATCCCAGGAAGGGAACTTTACCAACCTACTTTTCCACCCCATGTATCTGACCTATCCACCTCACACATACAATCCTTGGCAGTTTCCTATTGCCATGTGCTTGAGGGGTGATGTGCAAGGGACATATTTCCTTCCCCCCTCCCCAAACAGGCTTCTCTTGGAATCTCCAAAAGATCATCTTTCTGTAGTTTCTACAGTTTTGCCTTTTCCAGAATGAGACATATTTGGAACCATACATTATGTAAACTTTCAGATCTTTTTATTTACCTGAGCAATGGGCACTTAAGCTTCCTCCATGTCTTTTTATGACTTAATGGCTAATTTCTTTTTATTGCTGAATTAATACTTCATTGTATGAATGTACCAGGTTTAAAAAAATCCCTTTTACCTGAAAGAACGTGTTGATTGCTTTCTGTCTTTGGTGATTAAAAATAATGCTGCTAAAACATTTCACCTACAGGTTTTTGCATGAACAAAGATTTCAATCAATTGGTTATATACTTCGAAGTACAATTGCTAGATAGTATGCTAAGACTATCTTCACTGTTAGAAGAAATTGCTGCACTCTTTCAGAGTAGCTGTAGCATTGCGCCTTCACTCAAGCAATGAGTCAGTTTCTATATCTCCACATTTCTGCTACCATTTCATATTGTTGTTTTGGATTCGAGCCTATCCAGTCAGTGTGTGTGCTTTATAGATCTTTATCCCTTTATTTCACTCTTGTCGTTTGCCCCAATAGACTGGTGGTTTTCTGTGATGCTAAGTGTTGTTTCATTTTTCCTTTTTGTTTGTATGTCTGCAGTAATTTCTTTGTGGTTACCACGAGGCTAACATAAAGAATCTTAGATCTGTAATAGACTTGTTTTTAAACTGATAATAACATTAGTCACATAAAAATATTCTAGACTTTTTCTATACTCATAATTTATAGTTTGTTGCTTTAATTTACATCTTTATCTATTTGATTTTTATTAGCTGCTAATATTAGCTGTTGTTATTTTTGACTTTCAACCTTCACACTGCAGAATTGAAAGATTTACATTGCACTAAACATCACTGGAGTATTCCAAATTTGATTTATAATTTCATCTCTACTGGTGAGTTTTATACTTGCACATGTTTTTATTTTTGTAATTATCTTATTTTATTTTTTACTTTCAGTTGTAGCATTATCTTAAGCACTTTTCATATGACTGGCTTAGTGGTGATGAATTCCCTCAGATTCTTCTTGTCCAGGTAGTTCTTTATTTCCCCTCATTTCTAAAGGATAACTGTGCTAGATATAGTATTGGTGAAAGTTTTTCTTTTTGGGGGAGTTCTTTGAGCAATGTGAATATATCATCCCATTCTCTTTAGGCTTTCCAGATTTCTGCTGAGAAATCGTCTCATAATCTAATGGGGAATTTTTTCCTTTTATGTGTCTGGACTTTTTTCCCTTACAGCTTTTAAAATTCTCTCTTGATCTTTGACAGGTTGAATAAAATGTGCCTTAAAGAGTTCTTTTTGGGTTGAATTGAATTGAAGTTCTTTTGGCTTCCTGAATCTGGATGTTCATATCTGTTCCAAGACTTGTAAAATTTTCAGTTATTATTTTGTTAAATATATTTTCTGTGCTCTTATCCCTCTCTTTTTCCTCCTGAATTACATAATGCAAACATTTATTCACTTAATAGCATCCCATAAATCCTTTAACAGAGGATTTTTGTTTCTCTTCTCAGTTATTGAAAGTTACTCAGCTTTATTTATTCCATAATTTCTGTTATTGGGAGTATCTGTAGTAGCACTGATAATATAAGTGGTTTATTCAATGAGACTGTCTTCAACAAAGTCTGTCCCTAAATGCGGTTCACTGGCAATTTTGAAAGCCAGGCCCAGACGGGGAAAAAGAACACAAGTGACTGATCAATATTCAGCAAACATTATCATATTTAAATGCATTTCTGTAGGAAGATGTTACGACTTTCTATTTGAGAATTCATGATCTAGCTTGAAGATATTTTGGATTTTATTAAAAGCTATAATGTTTTAAATACTTTTAGTTATAAATCAACTCCTGAGTTGAAGAAAGCCCATAACAATATAGGAAAAAAACACATGTTTAAGAGAGATGGTATTATAAAAATGAAATGGGATATTGTTTGAATTCTCACTATTTCATCAGCTGTTTTATATTTTGCAATAAATGTAACATATTGACTGCTCAGTCACATTAAAAGTTATTCAAATTCTGATCTCAATCAATATAATTTTTAAGAATTAGGATGATACATAATTACAATAAAACTCTCGATTGAAGAAAAACATATTGTGCATTATGTGTTAAAGTGAAGACAGAAAATAGCATTTCTTTAATTATGATAACCAGGCCAATACATTTTGATACTTTTAAGATGTTACTAACAAATGTTCCAAACAAGGTAAGCCAATTAAGAAGACTGAAACACTTCGATCAATTGACCAAAAGCAATCAATGAGCTAGAAAGAAATCCTTACCGCAACTTCCCACATGGGGCAGATTGATAATGAAGTGACATCTGAAGACATTTAAAACATTCTACAGCAGACTAATAACTGTTAAGGTCTTATAATGTGTATTAGTTTGGCTGTTACAACATAATCATAATACAGATTTTAATCAAACTTGATTACTTACAAATTATTTTGTTTGAATGCAGCTTTATAAAATGAATCTGCCAAGTAAATAAAATAACATTAAAATCCAGGCAGAAGAAGGGATTTAATATTGAAGCATTTATTTCAGGTTAATATTGAGAGAAGAAAATAAGGCATCTAGAAAATGATTTTTTAAAATGTAAAAAAATCTCATGGTTTCTTAACAGCTAGTGGTTTTCCTTTAGGGAACAATTATAGTCCTGTAAGCACAGGGTATTGTAGGAAGTATTATTGAGATTCGGATGGAACATACTACTAGAGATAGTGAAACAGCCAAACTAATCTAACATGTCAGTACACACAATCCCTGATTTATAATGATTTGACTTAAAATTTTTTAACTTTATGATAATGTGAAAGTCATACACATTCAGTAGAAAGCATACTTCAAATACTCAGACAACCTTTCTGTTTTCCACTTTCAGTAGAGTATTCAATAAATTACATGAAATAGTCAACACATTATTATAAAATAGGTTTTGTGGTAGATGATTTTCTAAACTGTAAGCTAATGTCAGTGTTCTGAGCATGTTTAAGGTTGGGCTGGGTTAGCTGTGATGTTTGGTGGGTTGGATGTATTAAATGCATTTTGATCGATGATATTTTTTCAACTTGTGGTAGTTTTACTGGAACATGATGACATCTTTGCAAGTTGAGGAGCGTTTGTATTTTTCTTATTTGGGGAAAGCTTAAGGCAGTTGATTCACAATGGTAAACCACATTCTTGGTGTTATTAGAAAGAAAAACAATCCTTTTCTGATTGCATTTGCAACTGAAAATAACGAATCCCTTAAGCTTCAGAAACTGGTGTGAGAGGCAATGGATTTTATGCCCAGAAGTCCAAAGCCTGAGTTATTCTAATACCACACTAACCACACATTCCATTTTTTTAAATGTAGAATGTTTCAGAGTCCAATGTATGTTTCTTTTTTCCATATTCTGAAATCTCTAGAAATGGAATTAATTAGTCAATCTTGAATTAAAATTGAATTACTTTTCAGAATATTTGCATGGCTATAAATACAATCTTCTTGACTGACAAGATTTTGAGTGCGTTAAAAAATATCATATCTTGAACATTTTGAGAATTTCCAATTTCAAATATACATAGATCATATCAATTCTTATTCATGAAGCCAAAATGTTATTTAGTATGATTTAATCACGAGGCCTGTTGCAAACTGCCAGTCTTATGAATAAAGCAAAATAAAATTTTGCTTAGCTAGTCCCCTTTAAACTGATACATTGAGTAAACTGGGGCTTTCCATTTTCAAATGCAGAATTATCAAGATTCACAAGTTTATTTCTAGAACTTTGTACGTCTCTGCTCCCAAAAGACGAATTATCTGCTTCTTAATAGCCATTGTATTCTCCTGCCTGTTTCTACCAGTTGCACTTATTATTTTAATTTTGATTATTATATGTGGTAGTGCAATGTAAGTGTAAAACATGATTCTATGAAAACTAAGCTGAATGGTCTAGAAAAACTTAACTAAATTAGGCTGGTAATTTTGTTGTTAAATGTAAAGAACCAAAATATGTGTTTAGATTGCTTCACAAAGCCCTTAAGTTGTTACTTCTCTTTAAATAAACTGAAATTGGAATTACTGTTGAAACACTTTATGTAAAAACAAAAGCAAAAATAGAAGGCAACCTAGAACTTGCCTTTACTAATAACTGTAAACACCTCCAAAATTTTAATTTGATATATTCTACCTTCTTTGACAATTACTTAAGATGAAATATTATTTATATGATTTTTACTTTCAATAATATTATTATCTACTATGTTCTAAGAGTTCTTCTAGTCATTGAAAAAATCAAGAGTAAGTTAAAAACAATGATCTGATGTAAAAAAGCTCAAAGTGCAGTTGGAGATACACCTATTTTGTATTTTCAGTAGTTAGTTCTTCAGTAGAAAATGAGTAAGTGTTTTGGGAAACAATCAAAAAGCTATGAACTCCCTTTATTGTTCATGGTTTAAAACCACAGTGAGAAAAATCTTCAATATGTTTTGAATACTTGGTAAAATTATCAGATAACAAATGAATATTTAATATTGCATGACAGGCATAATTTGAGGAATCATTGATTTTTAAATAAAGTATAACAGATATATATAATGTGTGTATTGCCTGTAATTCTTTCTAAAACCATTAGCATTTAATTTAAGTGAACATGGCCTTTTATTTGTTTCACAGACTGATGATGAGACAAATATTTTATTTTTGATACAGGGTCTTGCTCTGTCACCCAGGCTGGAGTGCATTCCACGATCACTGCTCACTGCAGCCTTAAACTCCTGGGTTCAAGAACATTTTAATTTTTAAAAATAGCATGAGAGCAAAAATGTTTGAACTTAGTATGAGGCTATTTTTAGGGTGAATGAGACATTTGTAAGAAAAATTTTCTAAAACAACAATGAGAAAACTAAACAAGCAAAGTTGTCACGATTATTCTATATCAAGATATTTAATACAATCTGGAAAGAATTTAATTATGCAGTTTGGCTCTTATTTAGACATGGAAATACTTCATTACTCAGCACTGCATCAAAGGGATGAGATTGACTCCAAGTGTTTTCCTCAAGGGCTTGGGGAGCATCCAAAAATACACAGTCCTAAGTGCAAAGCAGAGTTTATCATGTAAAGAAATTTTCAAGAAAAGTAATAGAGAGAAGAAAAGAATGTTAAGATGAAAATAGCACATTAGGGAAGTTTTTGATGGATGGTTCTATGGCTTTTCCTGTAGTCTTTGCCCCGGTCCCTTTAGTTGGTGACATATGCTGTAGCCTCAGAAAAGATTGCTGACAATACAGAGAGAAGCAAGATGCACATTTTTTTAGTTGTTGTTTTAAAAAAATTTTTTTTTTTAAATTTTGCTTTTTTGTGAGACAGTATCTCACTCTGTCCCCCAGTCTGGAGTACATTAGTGTAATAAAGACTCACTGCAGCCCTGACTCCCCGGGCTTAAGCAATCCTCCCACCTCAGCCTCCCTAGTAGCTGGGACTACAGGTGCGCATCACCATGCTCTGCTAATTTTCTTTTTTCTTTTTCTTTTTGTAGAGACTAGGTCTTGCTATGTTGCCCAGTCTGGTTGTGAACTCATGGAACCAAGTGATACTCCCTCCTCAGCCTCCCAAAGTGTTGGGATTACAGACGTGAGTCATGGCATCTGGCCTAAATTTTACTTTTAATTTAAAAAGAGACACAGACATAAGGTATACAAATTTGGGAGAATACCCCAAAACCTGCTTTCCTGATTTTTTTAGAGGGACAAAGTCAAAGCCTTCTAGGAGCCCGCAGGCCAGCAAACCAAAGCCCAAGGGTCAGACACAGCCTGCAGACTGTTTCTTTGATTAAAGCATCTTTGGAAAACTTTCATTCTTTTATTTATGACTGCATTCACACTGCAGTGGCAGAGTCAAGTAGAGTAGTTGTGATGAGACTACAAAGTTGAAAGTATTTACCAGCTGATGCTTTGCAGAAAAATTTGCCACCACTGGCCTAGACTGTGGTGGATCTCTGAGGAAAAGCCCCAGGCCCTTCTCTGCCTTTCCTGTCTCATGCCAGATCCCAAAAGGAAGGCTGTGGGTGGAACATTCAGAGAGGGTTGGAGATTGAAGACTCAATGAATCAAAACAGGTTTGGGAGATCAGGCTGTTTCGATCTCACATATTTGGGTTGTCTAGACTGCTGGTTGCGAGACTGTCTTACTATTTCCACATTCTCTATGAAGCACAGGGAGCAGTGGTAAGTTTACCTATTCATGTAATAGCATAATGGGCATAAAGGACCTTAAAGTATCTCACTGAGCTTCTCTTGGGTATAAAGTGGCACAGGAAAGCAGTCAGATGTTTCCTGGAAATCCAAGGAAGATTTAAACGTAGTCAGGAGTGGAAAATAAGGAAGCAGCAGGTTGTATGAGTGGAAGCCAATATCCATAGGATACAGGTACACCTGTGATTGGATATTTATTCCAGCAGCTGATGCCCAGTGGCCGCTTGCCCTCCTCCAATGGTAACTGTGGCTCTTAACAGTCCCCGTCACCACTGTAGGGACATCAGGTACAAACCCAGAGGCTTGTGAGACCCTCAAGAGGCTGACAGGATCTTGAGTTGGTGGAGATAACCAAGAAACTTCTCTATCATTTAGAAGCCATTTTAGGTTTAAACAAGGTGAAGTGGCACTTTTAGGGTTTGAGGAACCTCTAGTCATCTTAAAATTACCCTATGTCCATTCGCATGCCCAGGTCTGTGCTCTTTCTAAACCCAAGGTCTGTGTTCTCATAAGACCAGTCGAAGTTGTGGATTTGGCCTTAGTAGTGATACAGCCGCTCTTAGGACCAGCCTTTGAGTTTGCCATCTGACCTGTATTCTAGAATCTGTAACATTTGTTTAACACAAACACCACCATATTGTTGTTTTCCGTCTGTGCTTTGAGCAAAGACTTCAGCAATTGGAGATTGCCATTTTCTTTCTTTAAAGTTGTTGATCACAGCTGGAATTAACCAGTTAAGAGACTTTGAATAATCCAGTGATTAGTGTTTGAATTATGTCACATTGTAAAGCTGGGAAAGATAGTATAGAGAAAAAAAAATGATTTCGGGAGCAGAAACTCCTGAATATGGGGAGTAATTGCCAATGTGATTGGACACTGTAGAAGTTGTTCACGGAGATTCCAAGGTTCCTGGCTTGAATCACAGGTGCTGTGGGCTCCACAGAACTAACTCAGGCTCTGAAGGTGAAGGTGTAAAAATCATTTCAGGTATGGAAATATTGAGTCTGGGTTTCTGTGACATTCACAGAAAGAAATTTGATTTGAATCTTTATATATAGATGTAGACTTAAGAGGAGTTATTAGACTAGAGACAGAGATTTGGCACTTAGCATAAAGTTGGAAATTAGGCCACTGTAATGAAAAGATGGGTGACTCTACAAAGTTTTGATGTTATTACTTGAGCTGTGTTTTCTCATTTCTTTTGGTCTTAGGTAAACGTCACAGATTTCCTTTTCAGTCTTACTGCTGTTCCAATGTTCTAATCACATGATATATACATTAAACACTGGCTAAATATGCTGTTGTACCTGGCAGAAATGGGTAATATTTTTTGTATGTTTTTCAATAAAATTTTTTTTCAACAACTATATTTAGTTGTGAATTCTTTTTAATCAAAGAGCGAGGATGATATAATGAAAAGAGTCATGCAGGTGAGTTCTAGTTATGTTCCTTTCATTGTAGCTTGTGATTTCAATTAATTCAGAGCTTAAAGAGCTTGTTTCACTCCTTATAAAAAGATGATAGGATGAGCATTCCGACACACCTAAAAACTTATAAAGAAGAAATGAGATGACTGATAAGATGCTTTCCAAGATATAAATCCTTATAATAGTGAACAGCAATATAATTACTCATAGCGTATCAAATCTCTGGCCTTTGGGTAACCGAAATTTTATGCTTTGGCAAAATGCATCAATTTCAAATGCCTGGGGAAAAAACAGAGCAATGGGTCTTTGCACATAGGCCAACATGCTCAAGAGTTTGTTACTCTATCAGATATAAAGAGTGAAAATATACAGCATTAATTTTAGTTTGTATTATTAAAATATTTACGTTTGTTTTTCTTTGTGGTATTGTAATGACCATTAAAACATTTGTACTTTTAATTCAATTCTGATATAATATTACACTTGTTTCTAGCGAGACAGCTGTCCTAATGTAATAATGTCAGGGTTTTTATTTAGTTTATTATCAAAGCAATATGGAATCAGAATCATTAGTTTTACTAATGCAAGTCAGACATTCACATGTGTAATCCTGAGAGCACAGCTTAATATGACCATTCATTTCAACACAATGAGAATGAATGGAATAAGATGCCAGATGGATAAATAGGCAGTAACAAATTAATTCTGCAATACTTTGACAATAGTATGAAGCAAAAGGAAAGAAAAATACATTTTCTTTTTTCTTTTTATGAGAGGGAGTCTCACTCTGTTGCCCAGGATGGAGTGCAGTAGTGCAATTTCAGCTCACTGCAACCTCTGCCTCCTGATTTAAGTGATCCCCCTGCCTCAAACCTCCCAAGTAGCTGGGATTATAGGCATGTGCCATCACACCCAGCTAATTTTTGTAGTTTTAGTAGAGATGGGGTTTCACCATGTTGGCCAGGCTAATCTCAAACCCCTGACCTCAAGTGGATCTGCCCGCCTCAGGGTCTCAAAGTACTGAGATTACAGGCATGAGCCACTGCACCTGGCTGACAAATTCTTTTCAACATATGATAAACCCAAAAGTTTAGTTTGTTTCTGTGGTATCTTAAACTAGAGATCACAATCAGTGAAATTTAAATTTGTCCTCTGTGACAAAATCCATGTCACGAAGACAAAACTTTTACCAAGGTAAAGCATTGATTGCAAGAAAACCAAAGAAGAATGCTAAAATTCTAAATTTGACTGATTATTTAATTTGTGCCAGCCACAATGCTGAGTTATCTGCATTATCTCTTTTAATTCTAGGAACAACTTTCAGTAGTAATGCAATTTTCATTTTAAAGATGAGAACCCTAAGGCTTAGTGAAGTTGATTAACTCGCCCAAACACTGACAGCTGTTACATGGTTATGATCAGAATTCAAAGCCCATCTGCATAACTCTGGAATCCCAGACCTCTAATCTCTATTTCCAAAAATCTATGGAAAATTACTCTTTCTTTTTTTAAAAGTTATTTCTTACATGCAAAACTTAAGGGAGGCTTTAAAAGAGAAGAATGTTATAATTTATATAAATTAGGACTACATTGCAAAAATCTTGAAGACCACAAATCTTTTTTTTTTTAATTTTTATTGTATTTTAGGTTTTGGGGTACATGTGAAGAACATGCAAGATTGTTGCATAGGTACACATGTGGCAGTGTGATTTGCTGCTTTCCTCCCCTTCATCTATATCTGGAATTTCTTCCCATGCTATCTCTCCCCACCTCCCCACCTCCCACTGTCCCTCCCCTATTTCCCCCCCAACAGACCCCTGTGTGTAGTGCTCCCCTCCC
>CAUYLG010000448.1:0-11077 GCA_963573385.1 Cacajao melanocephalus | reverse complement strand
TGTTCTGTTCCATTGGTCTATATCTCTGTTTTGGTACCAGTACCATGCTGTTTTGATTACTGTAGCCTTGTAGTATAGTTTCAAGTCTGGTAGTGTGATGCCTCCCACTTTGTTCTTTTTGCTTAGAATTGACTTGGCTATGTGGGCTTTCTTTTGGTTCCATACGAAGTTTAAGGTGGTTTTTCCAGTTCTGTGAAGGTCATTGGTAGCTTGATGGGGATAGAGTTGAATCTGTAAATTACTTTGAGCAGTATGGCCATTTTCACGATATTGATTCTTCCTAACCATGAGCATGGAATGTTTCTCCATCTGTTTGTGTCCTCTCTTATTTCGTTGAGCAGTTGTTTGTAGTTCTCCTTGAAGAGGTCCTTTACGTTCCTTGTTAGTTGTATTCCTAAGCATTTTATTCTCTTTGTAGCAATTGTGAATGGCAGTTCATTCTTGATTTGGCTCTCTTTAAGTCTGTTATTGGTGTATAGGAATGCTTGTGATTTTTGCACATTGATTTTGTATCCTGAGACTTTGCTGAAGTTGCTTATCACTTTCAGGAGATTTTGGGCTGAGAAAAATAGGGTCTTCTAAATATACAATCATGTCCTCTGTAAATAGAGACAATTTGACTTCCTCCTTTCCTAATTGAACACACTTTATTTCCTTTCCTTGCCTGATTGCTCTGGCTAGAACTTCCAATGCTATACTGAATAGGAGTGGTGAGAGAGGGCATCCTTGTCTAGTGCCAGATTTCAAAGGGAATGCTTCCAGTTTTTGCCCATTCAGTATGATATTGGCTGTGGGTTTGTCGTAAATAGCTTTTATTATTTTAAGATACATTCTGTCGATACCTAGTTTATTGAGAGTTTTTAGCATAAAGGGCTGTTGAATTTTGTTGAAGGCCTTCTCTGCATCTATTGAGATAATTATGTGGTTTTTGTCTTTGGTTCCGTTTATGTGGTGAATTATGTTTATAAACTTGCATAATGTTGAACCAGGCTTGCATCCCTGGGATGAAGCCTACTTGATCGCGATGGATAAGCTGTTGGATGTGCTTTTGCAATTGGTTTGCCAGTATTTTATTGAAGATTTTTGCATCTATGTTCATCATGGATATTGGCCTGAAGTTTTCTTTTCTTGTTGAGTCTCTGCTGAATTTTGGTATCAGGATGATGTTGGTCTCATAAAATGATTTGGGGAGGATTCCCTCTTTTGGGATTGTTTGGAATAGTTTCAGAAAGAGTGGTACCAGCTCCTCTTTGTATGTCAGGAAGAATTCGACTGTGAATCCATCTGGACCTGGGCCTTTTTTGGTTGGTAGGTTATTAATTGCTGCCTCAATTTCAGCCCTTGTTATAGGTCTATTCAGGCTTTTGACTTCTTCCTGGTTTAGACTTGGGAGGTTGTAAGTGTCCAGGAATTTATCAATTTCTTCCAGGTTTACTGGTTTTATGTGCATAGAGTTGTTTGTAGTAATCTCTGACGATAGTTTGTATTTCTGTGCAATCTGTGGTGATATCCCTTTTATCATTTTTTATTGCATCTATTTGATTATTCTCTCTTTTCTTTTTTATTAATCTGGCTAGTGGTCTGTCTATTTTGTTGATCTTTTCAAAAAACCAGCTCCTGGATTTATTGATTTTTCTGAAGGGTTTTTTGTGTCTCATTCTCCTTCAGTTCTGCTCTGATCTTAGTTATTTCTTGTCTTCTGCTAGCTTTTGAGTTTTTTTGATCTTGCTCCTCTAGCTCTATCAATTTTGACAATAGGGTGTCAATTTTAGATCTTTCCTTGCTTCTCATGTGGGCATTATTGCTATAAAATTTCCTCTAGACACTGCTTTAAATGTGTCCCAGAGATTCTGGTATGTTGTATCTTCGTTCTCATTGGTTTCGAAGAACGTCTTTATTTCTGCCTTAATTTCATCGTTTATCCAGTCAACATTCAAGAGCTAGTTGTTCAGTCTCCATGAAGCTGTGCGGTTCTGAGTTAGTTTCTGAATTCTGAGTTCTAACTTGATTGCACTGTGGTCTGAGAGACTGTTTGTTATGATTTCTGTTCTTTTGCATTTGCTGAGGAGTGATTTACTTCCAATTGTGTGGTCAGTTTTAGAGTAGGTGCAATGCAGTGCTGAGAAGAATGTATATTCTGTGGATTTGGGGTGGAGAGTTCTGTGAATGTCTATTAGGTTTGCTTGGTCCAGGTCTGAGTTCAAGTCCTGGATATCCTTGTTAATTTTTTGTCTCGTTGATCTGTCTAATATTGACAGTGGAGTGTTAAAGTCTCCCACTATTATCGTGTGGGAGTCTCTATTTGTAGGTCATTAAGAACTTGCTTTATGTATCTGGGTGCTCCTGTATTGGGTGCGTATATATTTAGGATCATTAGCTCTTCTTGTTGCATTGATCCTTTTACCATTATGTAATGTCCTTCTTTGTCTCTTTTGATCTTTGTTGGTTTAAAATCTATTTTATCAGGGAATAGGATTGCAACTTCTGCTTTTTTTTTGCTCTCTATTTGCTTGGTAGATCTTCCTCTATCCCTTTATTTTGAGCCTATGTATATCCTTGGATGTGAGATGGGTTTCCTGGATACAGCACACTGATGGGTTTTGACTTTTTATGTAATTTTCTAGTCTGTGTCTTTAGATTGGAGCATTTAGCCCATTTACATTTAAGGTTAATATTGTTATGTGTGAATTTGATCCTGCCATTTTGATGCTAGCTGGTTGTTTTGCCCACTAGTTGATACAGTTTCTTCATTTTGTCGATGGTCTTTACGATTTGGTACGTTTTGGAGTGGCTGGTACTGGTTGTTCCTTTCTATGTTTAGTGCTTCTTTCAGGAACTCTTGTAAAGCAGGCCTGGTGGTGATGAAATCTCTGAGCAATTGCTTGTTCATAAAGGATTTTATTTCTCCTTTGCTTATGAAGCTTAGTTTGGCTAGATATGAAATTCTAGGTTGAAAGTTCTTTTCTTTAAGGATGTTGAATATTGGCCCCTGGTCTCTTCTGGCTTGTAGGGTTTCTGCTGAGAGATCCGCTGTGAGTCTGATGAGCTTTCCTTTGTGGGTAACCTGACCTTTCTCTCTGGCTGCCCTTTGCATTTTTCCTTCATTTCAACCCTGATGAATCTGATGATTATGTGCCTTGGGGTTGCTCTTCTTGAGGAATATCTTTGTGGTGTTCTCTGTATTTCCTGGACTTGAATGTTGGCCTTCCTTGCTAGGTTGGGGAAGTTCTCCTGGATAATATACTGAAGAGTGTTTTCCAGCTTGGATTCATTCTCTCTGTCACATTCAGGTACACCTATCAAACATAGATTAGGTCTTTTCACATAATCCCATATTTCTTGGAGGCTTTGTTAATTTCTTTTTACTATTTTTTTTCTCTAATCTTGCCTTCTCATTTTATTTCATTGAGTTGATCTTCAACCTCTGATACCTTTCTTCTGCTTGGTTGATCTGGCTATTGAAACTTGTGTATGCTTTTTGAAGTTCTCATGTTGTGTTTTTCAGCTCCATCAATTCATTTATATTCCTCTCTAAGCTGTTTATTCTCGTTAGCATTTCATCAAACCTTTTTTCAAAGTTCTTAGTTTCTTTGCATTGGACTAGAACATGTTCTTTTAGCTCAGAGAAGTTTCTTATTACCCACCTTCTGAAGCCTGCTTCTGTCAATTTGTCAAACTCATTCTCTAACCAGTTTTGTCCCATTGCTGGTGAGGAGTTGTGATCCCTTGGAGGAGGAGAGGCATTTTGGTTTTTGGTGGTTTCTTCCCATCTTTGTGATTTATGTACCTGTGGTTTTTGTAGTTGGTGACTTTCAGATGAGGTCTCTAAGTGGAGGTCCTGTTTTTGTTTATGAAGTTATTTCTTTCTGTTTCTTAGTTTTCCTTCTAACAGTCAGGTCCCCCTGCTGTAGTACTGCTCGAGGTGCACTCCAGACCCTGCTTGCCTGGGGATCACCTGCAGCAGCTGCAGAACAGTAAAGTTGCTCCCAGTTTCTTCTTCTCTTCTCTTTGTCCCAGAAGGATACCTGCCAGATGTCAGTCTGAGCTCTCCTTTATGAGGTGACTCTTTGGATATATGGGGTCGGGAGCTGCTTGAGGAGACAGTCTGTCCCTTATAGGAGCTCCAGTACTGAGCTGTGAGCTCCATTGTTCTGTTCAGAGCTGCTGGGCAGGTACCTTTAAGTCTCCTGCAGTGGAACTCATAACTGCCTTTTTTCCCAGGTGCTCTGTCCTGGGAAGTTAGGGCTTTATTTATAAGTTCCTGATGTGCTGCTGCCCTTTTTCAGAGCTGTTCTGCCCAGCAAGGAGCTTGTCACAGTCTGCCAGCAGAGGTGTTGCTGAGCTGCCATGGGCTCTGCCCAGCTGCCATGTGAACTTCCCTGCAGTCCTGTTTATAGGGGTATAGTTAGAACTGCCTCAGCAATGGCAGGCCACCTTTGTAATTGCAGAATCTGTCTGTAATGGCAGAATCTGTCTGTAATGGCAGACTGCCTTGGCAATGGCAGGCTGCCTCACTAATGGTGGATTGCCTCAGCAATGGTAGACTGCCTTGGTAATGGCGGATGCCCCTCCCCCACAGAGCTGGACCATCCTGGGTTTAGTTGTGCTTGCTCTGAAACTCTCAGTCCAGAGTGTTTCAGATTGCTGGTCTTTGTGGGGGTGGGACCAGCTGAGCCTGATCACCTGGCTCCCTGCCTCAGTCCCCCCTTTTTTTCAGTTGAATGGGCGACTCTGTCTCCCAGGAATTCCCATCACCAGTTGAAATGGCACCCAGATTTGTGTGAGTTCTTGTGTGGAGACCTGCTGTGCTGGCAAAAACAGCAGCTCTGGAAACTCGTGACACTTTTTCTCCTGGGAATCTCCTGGCCTGGCTTCCTGTTTCAGTCCCCTTTTTTTCAGTTGAACAGGTGACTCTGTCTCCCAGGCATTCCAGTCAGCAGTTGAAAACGCGCTTGGATTTTTGTGAGTTTTTGTGCAAAAACCCACTGCGCCAGCTGAAACAGCCTCGCTGGAGACTTGTGGTGATTTTCTGCCTGGGAATCTCCTGGCCTGGCTCCCTATTTCAGTCCCCTTTTTATGAGGTGAACTGGTGACACTGTCTCCAAGGTGCTCCAGTTGCCAGTTGAAAAGGTGCCCAGATTTGTGTGAGTTTTTGTGTGGAGACCCACTATGCTGGCCAAAACTGCTGCACTGGAGACCTGTGGTGCTCCTCTGCCCAGGAATCTCCTGGTCTGTGGGCAATAAAAATCCGTCTGGAAATGCAGCCACAACTCACCCTCTGTGCTTTTGCTGGGAGCTGCAATCCAGAGCTGCTCCTACTCGGCCATCTTGGATCCCAGATCAGTGTTT
The DNA here is from genome assembly GCA_963573385.1 of Cacajao melanocephalus. NCBI lineage: Eukaryota > Metazoa > Chordata > Mammalia > Primates > Pitheciidae > Cacajao > Cacajao melanocephalus. The sequence continues at coordinate 5,728 of CAUYLG010000448.1, read as the reverse complement.
TTTTCTTTTATGTTGATCTGGGAGAATTTGATGACTATGTGTCTTGGGGATAGTTGTCTTGTATAGTATCTTGCAGGGGTTCTCTGAATTTCCTGGATTTGAATGTCGACCTCTCTAGTTAGAATTATCATGGACAATATTCTCAAATATTTTTTCCCAGTGGCATGTTCTCTCTTCTTCTCTTTCTGGGACACCAGTGAGTTACAGATTTGATCTCTTTACATAATCATGTATTTTCAGAGGTTTTGTTCATTTTGTAAATTCTGTTTTCTTTATTTTTGTCTGACTGATTAATTCAAAGAATTGGTCTTTGTACTCTGAAATTCTTTCCTCAACTTGGTTTAGTCTGCTGTTAATAGTTCTAATTGTGTTATAAAATTCTTGAATTGAGTTTTTCAGCCACATCAGCTCAACTTGGTTCTTTCTTAAAAGAGCTAATTTGTCTTTCATCTCTTGAACTGCTTTACTGGACTTCTTATATTCCTTGGAATGGGTTTCAACTTTCTCCTGAGTCTCGGTGATCTTCATTGCCACATAGATTCTGATTTTTATGTCTGTCATTCCTTCTGGTTAAGAACCATTCCTGGAGAGCTAGTGCAGTTGTTTGGAGGTAAGGAGACACCCTGACTTTTAGAGTTGCCACACTTCTTGTGCCCTTTTTTTTTTCTCATCTGTGTGGGCTGATGTTCCTTTAACTGTGGTGTCATTTGATTATAGTCAGTTGGCTTCATTTCCGGATGTTTTCAGAGGACTGAGGCTTTACACAGTGTCTTTATTTGTGGCCGAATTCTTGTTCTTGGTTTCACAGGGAGGTATATTAGCAAAGTATTTTTCTTGTTAAAATTTGGGCTGGGATCCAATAGATGGTGCCTAAGCATAATGACTGGTAGATAGGCTGTTGATCATCCATGTGGCTCCTCTGTATTTCCTCACATTTGTAGCTGTGCTCTCTCTCAGTGCTCTGATATTGTGGGCTTCTCTCCTACTTGAGAGTGGTGGCCATAGATCTTGGCTTGGCATTTCCAGGCTGCTCACCACAGCCCTGGGGTGAGCTCAGGCATTTTGTTCCCTCCCCCATTTAAGGGCAGAAACCCTGGCAGTGGCAATGGCAGAGGGCCTGTCACTTGTCTCCATGGGCTCCACTCAGAGAAAAGCATAGCTGCTGCCAATCAGAATGATCAGCATGGGCTGAGGTGGCTGTATTGTGAGCCCAAGCCAGGGGGCCCTGCCTGGTGAAGAGCAGCAGGGGCATGAGGGTCATGGGGAAGACAGTCTGGTCTCTCCTCTGTAGTGTGTCTGTGGCATTCTGAAGATGTAAGTAGTCAGTCTCTTTGTTCCTTCCTCAGCCTAGTGGCAGCATGGGTAGTTACCACTGCAGTGGTAGTGGCAGAGGGGCTGTCAGTTGCTTTTGGTACTTCCACCCCAGAGAAACACAGGGCTGCTCCCAGTGAGAATGTTCACCAGGAGGTGGGGTGATTACACTATGGGCCCAAGGCCAGGGTCCTGCCTAGTGAAGAGCAGGGGGTCAGGGGCCCACAGGAAGGAGAGACTGGCTCATCTCTGTATGGTAGCTCCCTATGCTGGAGGTGCCAGCAAAGCAGTCTGTGTTTGTTCCCTAGCCCAAGGACAGCAAGGGCATTACCACGGCAGTGACAGTGACAAAGTGGCTGTCAGTGGCCTCTGGGAACTCCACCCCAGAGAGACACAGAGCCACTCCAATGGGAATGTCAGCTGGGGGTGGGGATACTATGCTGAGGGCCCAAGATGGGGGAAGAGTAGGGGGTGAGGGAGTCACAGGGAAGAAAGACTGGGGTCCTTTTCATATGGTGGCTGTAGCATGCTGGAGGTTCCAGGAAAGAAATCAGTCTCTGTGTTTCTTCTCCAGCCCAAGAGCAGTGAGAGTTGTACTGCTGCCATGGCAATGGTAGAGAACCTGTGGTTTGTCTCTGGGATTTCCTCCCCAGAGAAATGCAGAGCTGACACCAACTGAAGTGCCTAGGTAGGGGCAGGGCAGCTGTGCTGGGGACTTAGGTCAGGAGGCCCTGCCTAATGAGGAGTAGCAGGCGCATGGGCCTGCATGGAAAATATTCTGGCCTCTTTTCTGTAAGCCAGTTGTTCTATGCCGGAGGCCTATACTAGTCCTTAGGCTCTTCACCCTCTTCCCAGCCTGAAGGTAGTAGGGGTGGGGGCTATGGAAGTGGCAAAAAAAAAAAAAAAAGATAGGCCTGTTGTGTTACCTCTGGGAGCTCCATCCCATAGAAGTGCAGCTGCTACCAGCCCAAGTGCTCAGGTCGGGGCGGAGTGGCTGTGCTGGGGGCCCAGGCCAGTGGGCTTTGCCTGGCAAGGTTTTGCAGAAGTCTTCAGTCTGTCTGCTCCTAAGCACCACAAATTCGACTCCATTCAGCTCTCCATGTAAGTCTGCAGGCCTGGTGGCGGTCAGGGTTGGCAGGGAGTGTCAGGGGGATCTCCTGTGCTCAGGATTGTACAGGTTCATGGCAGAATGTGGGTCCCTGGGGACTGTCACTCACTCATCGTTTCCCCATGATGTGAGCCTCCCTTGGCTCCATGCCAATCCCAGGTAGGCGGCTGTCCTGTCTCACTCTTCTTTGCTCTCTGTGGGTTATGTTGCTTCCGTGATGAATCCCAAAATGTCCTCTTTCAAATTATGTAAACTTGTTCTTGGAGTCCTGTCAAATTAAGTACTTTACCTTTTTCCTGTGATAAAGATTGTGTCTTTACCACAGAATCTCTCTCTCTCTCTCTTTTTTTTTTTTTTTTTGCCTTAACAAGCCTGATTTCTATTATCTAGGAAGATCTTAGAATTTAATTAACAGCTCTGTCATGCCTTCTTTACCTCAAAAACAAAGGTTAATGGAGGCTTTGCTCATTGTTCATATTGTCTTTATGTAATCTTAACTGTCTTGGACACAGCTTTTCATTTGGCTCGGAGAAGTTTCTAGAGTAGAGCCTCCCTCATATTTTTGAAATTATAGTCACTTTCTGAGAACAACAGAAGGTACCAGACCTATTCTATTTTTTCCTGTCCTAAGCAGGATTTAGGTATTCTCTAGGAGTCCCAGGTCCTTTTGATAAAAAATAAATATTACTTTAGCCAAAAATCTAGTTTCCAGGGTTATCTATGAGAGTGTGAGGGTTAGTGCTATTGTTGCTTTCGGAATACTTCTTGTAGTGACTTGTAGTGCCAGAAAGTATATGGATTACCAAATTGATAATTTTACCTCATCCCATCCCCAGTTTAACACAGTAAAGTATTTCACTCAAGAACACAGAATATATATACACACATATAATTAAAGTATTGTAGTTTAGGGAAGCATTCAGGGAAAGGGCTATATTTTGGAAATTTTGGAGATCTTTTTCAAAGGATCTCTAAGCTGCTATGTACTTGTCTTAGTGAGCTTGGGCCACTGCAACAGAATACTATAGACTGGTTAGTATGAAAGAGAGACATTTATTTCTCACAGTTCTAAAGGCTGGAAGTCTAAGATAAGGGTGCCAGCATGGTCATATTCCACTGAGGGCTTTCTTCTAGCCTTGTAGATGGCTGCCTTCTTGAGAATTCTTTGGTTTCTTCTTATAATTCCATCATGAGGACCCCATTCTCATATCTCATACTAAACCTAATTACCTCTCAAACTTTTGACCTCCAAATACTGTTGCATTGGAGGTTAAGGCTTCCACAAATGAATTTTGAGGAGATACCAATATTCACTCCCTAACAGTACTATAAATGAAGTCAGGGACTCTGATGGTGTCTTTATCACAGAATCTTACATTTTCTTTGCCTTTGCCTTAACATAACTCTGTTTGCTCACCTAAGAGGATCTTGGGATTTAATTAATAGCTCTACCATCTTTTCCTTAACTCTAAAACAAAAGGTTGTTGTGTCTTCACATACAATGTACACACAATGTATACTTTAAAAGCTTTTATTTCATTGTTCACATTGTCTTTTGCTCTCTTAGACACAACTTTTTGTTCAGTCCAGAGAAGTTTTTAGTATAGAGCTCACCTCAAGAATATAACTGCCTTTGAAAATATAATATTTACAAATGTTTTTTTATTTCTTATTTGTTTACTTTTTATACTTTAAGTTCTGGGGTACATGTGCAGATCATAAAGATTTGTTATATAGGTATACACGTGTCATGGTGGTGGTTTGCTGCATCCATCGCCCCATCATCTACATTAGGTATTTCTCCTAATGTTATCCCTCCCCAATCCCCTACCCCCTGCTATTCCACCCCTATGTCCCACTCCCCAGGCCTCGGTGTGTGATGTTCCCCTCCCTGTATCCAAGTGTTCTCATTGTTCAACACACACTTATGAGTGAGAACATGTCGTGTTTGGTTTTCTGTTCTTGTGACGGTTTGCTGAGAATGATGGTTTCCAGTTTCATCCATGTCCCTGTAAAGGATGTGAACTTATCCTTTTTATGGCTGCATAGTATTCCATTGTGTATATGTGCCACATTTTCTTTATCCAGTGTATCACTGATGAGCATTTGGGTTGGTTCCAAGTCTTTACCATTGTGAACAGTGCTGCAATAAACATACATGTGCATGTGTCTTTATAATAGAATGATTTATAATCCTTAGGGTATATACCCAGTAATGGGATTGCTGGGTCAAATGGTATTCCTATTTCTAGATCCTTGAAGAATCACCACACTGTCTTCCACAATGGTTGAATTAATTTACTCTCTCACCAACAGTGTAAAAGCATTCCTATTTCTCCACATCCTCTCCAGCATCTGTTGTCTCCAGGTTTTTAAATGATCACCATTCTAACTGGCATGAGGTGGTATCTCAATGTAGTTTTGATTTGCATTTCTCTAATGACTAGTGACTGATGATCTTTTTTTCATGTTTGTTGGCTGCACAAATGTCATATTTTCAGAAATGTTTGTTTATATCCTTTGCCTACTTTTTGATGGGGTTGTTTGTTTCTTGTAAATTGGTTTAAGTTCTTCGTAGATTCTGGATATTAGCCCTTTGTCAGATGGGTAGATTGCAATTTTTTTTTCCCATTCTGTTGGTTGCTGGTTCACTCTAATGATAGTTTCTTTTCATGTGCAGAAGTTCTTAAGTTTAATTAGATCTCATTTGTCAATACTGGCTTTTGTTGCCATTGCTTTTGGTGCTTTAGTCATGAATTTCTTATCCATGCCTATGTCCTGAATGGTATTGCCTAGGTTTTCTTCTAGATTTTTATGGTGTTAGGCCTCATGTTTAAATCTTTAATCCATCCAAAGTTAATTTTTGTATAAGGTGTAAGAAAGGGATTCAGTTTTGGCTTTCTGCAAATGGCTAGCCAGTTTTCCCAACACTATTTATTAAATAGGTAATCCTTTCCCCATTGCTTTTGTCAGGTTTGTCAAAGATCAGTTGTTTGTAGTTGTGTGGCATTCTTTCTGAGACCTCTGTTCCATTGGTCTTTATCTCTGTTTTGGTACCAGTACCATGCTATTTTGATTACTGTTGTCTTGTAATATAGTTTGAAGTCAGATAGTGTGATGCCTCCAGCTTTGGGTTTTTTTTTTTTTTTTTTGCTTAGTATTGTCTCTGCTATGTGGGCTCTTTTTTGGTTCCATGTGAAGTTTAAGGTGGTTTTTTCCAGTTAAGTGAAGAAAGTCAATGGTAGCTTGATGGAGATAGCATTAAATCTATAAATTAATTTAGATAGTGTAACCATTTTCACGATATTG
>CAUYLG010000447.1:0-32334 GCA_963573385.1 Cacajao melanocephalus | reverse complement strand
GAGCTGCGATCCCCTGTAGGAGGAGAGGCATTCTGATTTTGGGTGTTCTCAGCCTTTTTGCACTGGTTTCTTCCCATTTTTGTGGATTTATCCACCTGTGGTCTTTGTAATTGCCGACTTTCAGATTGGGTCTGAGTGGACGTCCGGCTTGTTGGTGATTCTAGTCGTATTTTATAAATCTGGGTGCTGCGATGTTGGGTACATATATATTCAGGATACTATATCTTCTTATTGAGTCGAGCTCTTTATCATTATGTTGTGTACTTCTTTGTCTTTTTTTACTGTTCTGAAGTTTATTTTGTCTGATACAAGAGTAGCAATCTCTGCTCTGTTTTGTTTTTTTTTTTTCCCATTCGCATGAAAGATCTTTCTCCATCCCTTTATTTTGAGCCTATGGGTGTCATTACATGTAAGATAGGTCTCTTGAAGGTAGCAGAGGTTGGATCTTGTTTTTTTAATCTGACTTGCCGCTATATATCTTTTAAGTGGACCATTTAGCTGTTTACGTTCAAGGTTAATATTGATATGTAAAATTTTATTCTTTTAATACTATTGTTAGCTAGCTGCTTTGTAGTCTTGATCGTACAATTGCTTTATAGGGTCTGAGCTTTGTACTTATGTGTGCTTTTATGGTAGCAAGTATCATTCTTTAGTTTCCATGTTGAGCACTCCTTTGAGCATTTCCTGTAGGTCCAGTGTGATGGTGATAAATTCCCTTTGTGTTTGCTTGTCTGGGAAAGACTGTATTTCTTCTTTGTTTATGAAGCTTAGATGAACAGCATATAAAATTCTTAGCTGGCAATTTTTTTTTAAGAAGGCTAAAACTAGGCCCCAGTCTTCTTCTGACTTGTAAAGCTTTGGCTGAGAAGTCCACTGTTAGCCTGATGGGTTTTCCTCTGTAGGTAATTTGACCCTTTTCTCTAGCTGCCTTTGTGATTTTTTTCTTTCATGTTGGCCTTAGATAGTCTGATGACTATACGTCTTGGGGATATCATCTTAATATGGTATCTCACAGGAGTCTCTGAATTTCTTGATTCTAGATTTCAACTTCTCTAGCAAGATTGGGGAAATATTCCTGGATTATTCCTTCCAATATGTTTTTCAAGTTGCTTACTTTTTCTTGTCTCTCAGGAATGCTAGTAAGTGAAGGGTTTGTTTGCTTTACATAATTCCATATTTCTTGAAGTTTTGTTCTTTTTTTAAAAAATTCCTTTTTCTTTATTTTTGTCTGACTTGGTTAATTTGATAGACTGGCCTACAAGCTCTGCTCTGTAATTCTTCTACTTTGTCTAGTCTGTTAACTATATTTTGAAATTCCTTTAGTAAATTTTAGAATCCAAGTAGTTCTATTTGTTTCTCTCTTACTATAGCTATCTTGTGTATCATATCTTAAATCAGTTTTCCGGTTTCTTTGTATTGGATTTCAGCTTTTTCTTGGATCTTTTTGAGTTTAGTTGCAATATGTATTTTTGTTTCTTTATTTGTCATCCCATACATTTCAGTCTGGTTAGGATCCATTGTCAGAGAGCTAATGTGATTCCTTGAGGTGCCAGAACACTCTGGCTTTTTATACTCCCAGAGTTCTTTCATTGATTTCTTCTCATTTGAGGAAGCTGTCTCTTCTTATTTTTATTTTGCCGTCATTTGGATGTGACTTTTTCTTTTTTTCCCTTAAGGGTGTGGCTGTGGTATATATTGTATATGATCATTTGCCTTTGTTTCTGGGTGCTTCCAGAGAGCCAAAATGCTATATGGGTTCGTTGGTTATGGATAGCTTCTGTGCAGTGGCTTTCTCAGATGATGCTTGTTGTAGTGATATATTGGCTTTAAGAACTGACACCTTACACCTTATCTCCTGTGGAGCTGAGGGTATGGAGGTCCCAAGGGGCTCATCTTGTGTACTAGCACTAAGCCCTTTTGGTAGCAGATTTTTATTTGGTGGTGCAGTTCAGGCTGCAGTCCAGTACTTGGCACTGCAGAGTGAGAGCCGGCAGGTAGGCTGATGTGGGGTGGAAGCACCTGCCCTGACCAGGCAGGGGATGATGGCGGGAAGAGATCCTGCGGGGTGTGCTGATGTCTTGACGAGAATGTAGGTGAGTACACCCACTCCTCATCCTGTGCTGGCAAGAACATGATTCACTTCCTATCATGCCCCTGTCGCAAGGCTCCCAGCCTTCATTTCATAAATGAGTGTATCTGGCTGCGGGTTGCAAGTACACTCTTCAGAGGGTTGCCACCAAAATGGGCATAAGGAAAGTCTCTTCCTCCAGATGAGAGCAGGCAGCTCTGCGACTGGTCCTTTTTTGCCAGGATGTTGCTGCTGTGTGTCTGGAAGGGGAGTTGGGCCCCACTTTTCCTGAAAGCTTGAGCTGTGCAGGGCTCACCTTCGGCAGGAGTGGAGCTGCCATGAGAAGCACAAAATATGTTGTGTGTCTGAGTGCATGTGCTGGCCCCTGGCAGGGAGAATACTGCTGCATCAGCAACATAGTAGGGGGATGCAGGAGATGACCCCTTCTCCGCATCCATTCTTGGGTGTGGATACTGCCCCTTGCAGTGGTTGGCACTGTGCCTGGATTTCCTTCCTCTGTCCCAAGGGGGGCTTTTGGTAGGCTGCACTCTCTTCCACTAAGGGATGGCCCACACAGAAGGTTAGATCTCCAGAGATCTCACAGTTACCTGGGGAACTGCTGGTTCCCTGTGCTTGCCAAAGTTAGAGTGGATTATGGGGTGTTTTTGCAGGGAATCTAGTAGTGTGGTGAGTCAAGGGCAGAGAGTCCCTGGGCAGGGCAGCATCCCACTGCCAGTGCACAACCCGTATGGTATCTGGCATCTGAGGAGATTGAGGATACGCCTGCATGCACAAGTTGGCCACCAGATCCTCCAGCCCCAGGAAGTTTTCACATCACCACCGATAGCATTGCTTGGGGTCACAAGGGCAGAGGAGAGCTCTCCAACAGTTTCCTGGTCAGGAGATTGATGGAGGGGTACAGGAAGCAGAGAACCACTCCCACCTACTCGTTCCACAGGGCTCCAAGGTCTTTGAGGGTTGATCTCTGCCAGACTTTTGCTGCTTTCCTTTTCTGCACCCCAGCTTCTTCCCATGGGCACTCGTGACAGGTCCTGGCTCCCTTCCTTCAGTTTTCTGTCCAGAATTTGTCCATTTACTAGTATCTTTGATTTTTTTTTTAATAGAAAAGCTGGGTTTTGATGTCTCTAGTAAGCCATCTTGGGACCAAAAAAACCCAAAAAACAGAAACCAACAGAAAACAAAAGACAATTGCATCTGTTATTGAATGTCCTAGTCTTTAAGTGTCTGGCTTTCCAAGAGGGAAAAGAGAACAGAGAAGGGGGACAAAACCAGACGCTGGTCTTTTAAATCCTCTGAAAATTGCTAGCCAGAGCAGGAAGGGTTTGCAACAGTAGCTGCCTCCGTGTCTGTATCTGCCTGACCAGAAGCAGCAATTGTGATCAGAACACAGACTACCTGATGTATGGAGCACAGGGTACTTTTTTGCCCACTTCGACTTTCGTAAGCCATATACAAGCTACTTCAGGAACAAGTGTATGTATGGCTGCCTGTCCAGGGGTTGGGTAGCTGCCATTGTGCTAAAACCTGAAATCAACTGAAATTAACCTCAATTTACCCTCCAAACCTTCCCCTGGAAGTTGCACGCCTTTAATAGATTCCAGAGTCCCAAAATGGTTACATCAGACAGATTCTGCCAATGCGATTGTGGTCTAGGTAGGGTGACAGATTCTTGATGCTTCTTACTCTGACATCTTCCCTCTGTCTCCTAAATCATAGTGTTTCAAAGAGTGTGGTACATCACAGTCTACAGTTACTCTGCTATATTCCTATAGCTCTCATGCTATGTAATTAGCCCTTTCCTTTGTCTACCAAATAAGATATTTACATGTGTATTCATCTTCCTAACTGTATGATGAACTCTTCCACTAGTCTTCCCATAGTATACATAGAATATATTCAATAACTATTTGAATGTGGGAATTATACATTATGAATGTGGTTTCTTCTTTTTGTCATCATTGACTTGTGATTTTAAAGATATTTAAGTTTGCACACAGAAAAATTGAAGGAGTTTACATCCAGCATCTTTATCTCACTAAATTGGAGTAAGTTCATCCTTCTCTTGAAAGTGATTGGTTGAGGATGAGTTTCAAGGTGGCATGAGATGTGTAACACCCACCGTGTGTACTTCGGGGAACAATCTAATAGTAATAAATTTATTTTAAGTGCTAATTGGCAGCTAAGGCCCATGCAAGGTTGGATAGCATGCATTGCAATGGATTTAATGTCTTTCTCCAAACTACTTCATGGCATAAAAGTAGAGCAGAGAACATGAGTGGTTGGGTTAACTAAGTTTAGAGAATGCTGAAAACAGTAGGAAAATCATGTATGAACTAGGTGCTGAACTAGGAAGGGAGAAATGAGGGAGGGTGATATATAATGCCAAGATGGATGTGAAAAGCATATACAGTAATGGGGAGAATAAGAAATGGTGAGATGTTAGGAAAAGAATGATCTGGATTCTAAAGTTAGCAAGTGAGGATTAATTTGTTCTTTCCCACTGAGTTAAGAAAATGATAGAAAATTTGACCACGAAGTCCTGAATTTTCAGTTAGTTATTTCCTCACTCAACAGTCATTTAATGTGTCTCTTATGTGTCGGGTTCTGTGCTAAGTAGCAAGACAACAAAGATGCAAAAGTAAAATTTATCTTAGCAGTTCTGGTGCTTAACAATGCTTAGCATTCAGTAAGTACTTGTTGATTTTAATTGATACTTACATAATCTGATACATCCAAGAAAATTTTCTAGCTTTCTGTTAGTCAACAATAACAGCAGGATTGTATTATTTGTGTGACCTTCCACCTTAATTTTCATCACACGTAGACTCTAGTATCTTGTTCAGATTGATTTTCCTACTTAATAGAAAAATTGTGAATCTGACTGTGAGGGAAGGCAGTATGAACTCATTAAATATGTATTCCTGTTTGGAGAAATATTAGCTGGATAGCTAGAATTTTAGATAAGATGGGAAATCAAGTTTTACATCAGCAATCAAATGAATAATAGTTTAGCAGTTTTATTTTTTCACTTCTTATTTTGAAATAATTTCAGATTTACAAAAAAAAATGACAAAAATAGAACAAGCAATTTCAGCTTTCCCAATGTTAGCATTTACTATAACCACAGTACAATGATCAAACCAGAAAATTAATATTAGTAAACACTTTAATCCACAGGCCTTATTCAAATTCCATCAATTATCCCACCAGTATCCTTTTTTCTGGACTAGGATCCAATTCAGGATCGCACATTATATTTAGTCACAATATCTCCTTATCTTCTTTAATGTGGAACAATTCTTTAGTCTTTTTCTTTCATGACCTCAATACTTTGGAAGAGTACTAGCCAAGACTGGGCATGGTGGCTCGTGTCTGTAATTTCAGTGATTTGGGAGATTGAGGCAGGTGAATCACTCGAGTCCAAGAGGTTGAGGCTGCTGTGAGCTGTGATCACACCATTGCACTCCAGCCTGGATGACAGATTGAGACCCTGTCTCAAAAAAAAAAAAAAAAAAAAGGAAAAACAAAAAACCATAGTGGGCAGTTAGGTTTCAAGATGTCTGTACATTTGGATTTTTCTATTTTCTTGTAATTAACTGTAAGTTATTGCTTTTTTGTCAAAAATTCCAGAAGAGTAGTGTTGTATCCTTCCCAGTGCATCACATCAGGAGGCATATAACGTTGCTGTGTCTCATGACTGTTGACATTAATTTTGATCACTTGATTAAGGATGTGTCTGCCAGGTTTCTCCTCAGTTAACACTGTTTTCTCATGTTTAGTTAATGATTATCCTATGGGAGAGATATTTTGAGACTGTGTAAATATCCTGTTTCTATTTGTGCTTTTACCCACTGATTTTATCATCCATTAAAATTCTTTTTGAAACAATTATTACTATTGTGTTTACCAATTGGAGATTTTTTTTCTCATCATTTCTTTTAAAATTGCTAATTGGGGCCTGGTGTGGTAGCTCACGCCTGTAATCCCAGCACTTTGGGAGGCTGAGGTGGGTGGATCACCTTAGGTCAGGAGTTTGAGACCAGCCTGGCCAATGTGGTGAAACCCCATCTCTACTAAAAATACAAAGATTAGCCAGGCGTGGTGGTACACATCTGTAATCCCAGCTACTCAGGAGGCTGAGGCAGGAGAATTGCTTGAACCTGGGAGGTGGAGATTGCAGTGAGCCAAGATTGTACCATTGTACTCCAGCCTAGGTGACAGAGCGAAGCTCTGTCTCAAAAAAAAAAAAATTTACTAATTGGATTTCTATTGTAAGGAAGAGTTTTTCTCTTCTCTCTCATTGATTTACTTATTTAGTTATTTACATCACCATGGACTCAGAGAGATTTGTTTTATCCTTTGAGTTATAATCCATTACAACCATTACGTATTTTGTTGCTCAAATTGTCACAGATTTGAACACTAGAAGCTCCATGAAGTTGACATCTGTGTCCTTGCAACATGTCCCCATTATTTTTTGTGTGTTTCCTTTCCAGCACCACAGGATATTCCACATTCATCTCTAGATAGTATTTCCTTTTAATGTGTGGTTTGCCTTTCAAATTAGTTTTTGCTTTTTTTTTTTTTTTTAGGTATGAGGATACATGGGCTGCACTACACAGAAGAGCCAAGGAATGTGCAAGTGCTGGAGAGGTAAAGAATTGGCTGATCTTATACTCGTGGTAACGCTTCCTTTTTCAATGCTAAATGGTAGTTTTTAAAAATTGAATTTATAATTGTGTCAAAATATTTTGCAGGATATCTGAAATTGAATCTAGTCATTGATTATGAAACTCCCTGAATAAAGCACCTTTTTATCATTTCTCTGTCAAGTAATTTAGTTTAGTTGAGGTAGAGAATTTATAACTTTTATTCTAAGGACAGGTGAATATTTGTTTTATGTAGTTAGTCTGAGGAGTTATGTAAATTAGACATCCCTCTCCACTCACTATTTAAGAATTCCTTATTATTTGGTCAGAAACTTAACTTTGCTCAGTCTATCTAAAATTATTAATTTTCCTAACAAATACAAAAATTTCAGGGGTCATCCTCAATTCACTTGGAAGAACAAAGTATTTTTAAGCATTAATGACTTGTAATTTAAATTACTTGGTAAATGTACTTAGCCAAGATTGAATAGTCTGCTCTGTGTTGTTGATGTCAATCAAGCTTTATTTTTTTCTGAAATGATTTCTGTAATTCTGACTTTAAATAAATTTAGACTGATTTTCTTTACCATTTACCTAAATTAATGAATCTGTAATAGTTATATACAACACAGGAATATATATGATGAAATATAGACACTAGCATTTCTCTTAGAACTTACCAAGAATAAGAAAATGTAGGTTTCTGATAGTAAGGCAGAAAAGATACTTTGAAAAGACCTACAGCTATAAAACACTTAAATATTGGGTATATTTTTAAAAAATTCTTTAAGATGCATTAAGCTTACAAAAATTAAGGGAAACGTAAAGGACCAACAACAGCAAACAGAACAGGGAACTGAAATCAGAGTCATTAAAACAAAAGAAAACAAAATGTGGAAGCCGGGATTAAAATACTAAAACAAAAGCTTTGAAGATTTGTGGGAATAGGAGACTTTGTCTGTGGGGATCTGAATCTGAGACTCTTGATAAAGCTCTTTGGCCTTTGACGTGGCTACATCCCCCAAGTGGAAGCTTAAGCTAGAGGAAAACAATGTGCCTGTTGGCTAACGGAGTCAACAAGGAAACCTGTCTGTCTTCATAACAAGTTGGCATAGCCTCCTTTCTTGATTTGTTACTGTGTTAATGGCCTCATAGGAGTATGGGGTTCTCAGTTATATTTCCTACATGATCAAGGAGCCTCTAAGTTAAGAAATGAAAGAGTTGCAGATGATTTATGTTCTTTGACACCCAACAAAAACAAATGCAAATTTTCCATGGATGAAACTGTCTAAACCTAGGCCCCTCAGATTTCTACAGATTAAATCAGGATCCCTGTCCTCAAAATATTAGCAAACACCCAATTAAACCACCAGAAGTCTGAGTCACCAGAACCAAAGAGTGAGATTTAGACCCACAAAGGACTTTAGATATTGTACTATTGAATATTGATTATTATATAGTTATGTATAAAATCTTTCAACAGTAAAAGATGGACTTAAACATGAGTAAGGAAGAAGCTACTATCGAACATTTTAAAGTCATTGAAATTAAAAACCCAAAAGATGTACTTAATGGCAATTTGAGGCAGCTGAAGGAAGAAATAATGAAGTAGAGAGTCAAAGAGTACATGGAAAGGATCTCAGAAAGAAAATAGAAAATATGAAAGAGGAATTAATAGGCAGAGAATACTTATAAAAGGTCTTTAGGTTGAAACAGGTGAGATTGCCAATATTTGATGAATTTTGATCTATAAAATTGCAGTTTCATATGAGTTAGCCCAACATATCCAGTAAACCTAAACAGTTCTAGAAAGAGCATGAAGAAAAGGCAATGTAGGAAAAGAAAAATGTCTGAGAATTTTCCATAAATGAGATGTCTAAATCCTCAAATCCAGAAAGTACAAGTGAGCAAGATAATAATCCATACCTAGACACCTCATATTGAAGCTACAGAATCCGGTTGGGTGTGGTGGCTCACGCCTGTAATCCCTGCACTTTGGGATGCCAAGGTGGGTGGATCACCTGAGGTCAGGAGTTCGAGACCAGCCTAGCTAATATGGTGAAACCCCACCTCTACTAAAAATACAAAATTTAGCTGGGCATGGTGGTGTGTGCCTGTAGTCCCAGCTACTTGGGAGGCTGAGGCCAGAGAATTGCTTGAACCCAGAGGGTGGAGGTTGTAATGCGCTGTGATCACACCATTGCACTCTAGGCTGGGTAACAGAGGGAGACTCTGTCTCAGAAAAAAAAATGAAAATGTTTATCTTCTAAACCAGTAGAAAACTAGGACAATCAGAAAGAATTCAGTCAATGCAAAAGATGACAAGAAACTAGGGGAAAACACATAACAAGCAGGATAAAAAGAATAAGATAGTAAATGTGAATATATCTGCAATCTCAGTATTTTAAAATGATTAATCTAGACTGCTAAAGGGCATATTTTGAAAGACCAGGAAAAGTCTATTAATAGTTTATAAGCTACTTACAAGAGACACACCTAGAACATTAGGACACAGAAAGATTGAATATATGGGCTTACCTCAGAAATACTGTCAGTTTGGTTCCAGATCCCACTGCAATAAAGCGAATATTGCAAGAAAGCAATTCACACAATTTTTTTGGTTTCTTAGTGCCTATAAAAGTTATGTTTACACCATACCATTGTCTATTAAGTATGTCTCAAAAAGGCAGTATAATACCTTAATTAAAAAATACCTTATTGCTCAAAAAATGCTAACAATCGCCTGAGCCTTCAGTGAATCATAACCTTTTTTCTGGTTGAGAGGTTTTTTTTTTTCTTTTTGATGTTTATGGCTGCCAACTGATCAGGGTGGTGGTTAATGAAAGTTGGGGTGACTGGCAATTTCTTGAAATAAGACAGCAGTGAAGTTTGCTGCACCTATTGACTCTTCCTTTCACAAAAGATTTCTCTGTAGCATGCAATGCTGTTTTATTGCATTTTACCCATAGTAGAACTCCTTTAAAAATTGGAGTCAATGAACACCTCGTCCATTCGTATTTGATCATGAGATTGGGGCAATTCAGTCACATCTTCAGGCTCCACTTATAGTTCTCTTGCTGTTTCTACCGCATTTGAAGTTACTACTTCTACTGAAGTCTTGAACCCCTCAAAACCATCAGTGAGAGTTGGAATCAATTTCTTCCAAATTCCTGTTAACGTTGGTATTTTGACTTACTCCCATGAATCATGAATGCTTTGTAATGGCATCTAGAATAGCGAATTCTTTCTAGGAGGTTTTTAATTTACTCTGCTCAGATCAATTGAAGGAACTTCTATCTATGGCAGCTATAGCCTTATAAAATGTATTTCTTAAGCAATACTTAAAAGTCGATATGACTCCTTAATTCACAGGCTACAGAATGGATGTTGTGTTAGCAGGCACGAAAACAATGTCGATCTCTTTGTATATCCCCATGAGAGCTCCTGGGTGACCATGTGCATTGTCAATGAGTGGTATTATTTGGGAAGGAATATTTTTGTCTTAGCAGTAGGTCCCAACGGTAAGCATAAAGTATTAATATTCACGAAACCACGCTGTCAACAGATGTGCTGTCAACCAGACTTTGTTGTTACATTTATACAGCACAGGCAGAGTAGATTTAGCATAATTCTCAAGGGCAGAGAATTTTCAGAATGGTAAATGAAGTGTTGGCTTCAGCTTAAAGTCACCAGCTGCTTTAGTTCCTGACAAAATAGTCAGCTTGTCCTTTGAAGCTTTGAGGCCAGGAATTAACTTCTCCTCTCTAACTATGAAAGTCCTAGATAACCATCTTCTCCCGATAGAAGGCTGTTATGTGTACTTGAAAATTCGTTGTTCAGTGTAGACACTTTCATCAACGATCTTAGCTAGATCTTCTGGATAACTTGCTGACACTTCTACATCGGCTCTTGCTCCTTCACCTTGCACTTTTATGTTATGAAGGTGATGTCTTTCCTTGAATTTCATGGACCAACCTCTGCTGTCATCAGAATTTTCTTCTGCAGCTTTCTCACTTCTCTGAGTCCATTTATAGGCTTGAGAGTTAGGGCCTTGCTCTAAATTGGGATTTGGCTTAAGGGAGTATTCTGGCTGGTTTGATCTTCTATCCAGACCAGTCAGACTTCCTCTGTATCAGCAATCAGGCTGTTAGGCTGTTTTGCTTTCTTTTCTTTTTCTTTCTTTCTTTCTTTCTTTTTTTTTTTTTTTTGGAAACAGTCTTGCTCTGTCACCCAGGCTGCTGTGCAGTGGTGCCATCATGGCTCCCTTGCAGCCTCAAACTCCTGGGCTCAAGCAGATCTTCCTATCCCACCCTCCCGAGCAGCTGGGACTACAAGGTGTGAGCCACCATGCCCAGCTAATTTTTTACAAAAAGTTAATTTTGTAGAGGTGGAGGTCTCCCTATGTTGTCCAGGCTGGTCTCAAATTCCTGAGCTCAAGTGATCCTCCTACCTCAGCCTCCCAAAGTGAGATTACAGGTATGAGCCATTGTGTCTAGCCTGTTTTGCTTTCTTATCATTCATGTGTTCACGGGAGCAGCATTTTTAATTTTCTTCAATAACTTTTTCTTAGTCACAATTTGGCTGTTTGGTGCAAGAGGTCTAGCTCTTGGCCTGTCTTTGTTTTTGACATTCCTTTCTCACTAAGCTTAATCATTTTTGATTTTTGCTTTCAAGTAAGAAATGTGTGACTCTTCCTTTTGCTTGAATACATAGAGGCTATTGTAGGGAATTTTATCTTAGGGAATAGGGATTTCTGAGCAGGGAGGTCTGAGAATAGAGAGAGAAATGGCCTGTTGGTGGAACAGTCAGAACACACATAACGTTTATTAACTAAATTCACCGTCTTACAAATGAATGCACTTTGTGGTGCCCCAAAACGACGACGATAGTAACATGAAAGATCACTGATCACAGATCATTATAGCAGATGTAATAATGATGAAAAAGCTTGAAATATTTTCAGAATTACCAAAATGTGACCCAGAGACATGACGTGAGCACATGTTGTTGAAGAAATGATGCTGTTAGAGTTGTTTGATGCAGGGTTACCACAAACCTTCAATTTGTAAAAAAGGCAGTATCTGCAAAGCATGATATAAATGCAGTGCAGTAAATCAAGATACGCCTGTAATTGAAGGAAAGACATATACTGAACAAGTACTAACCAATAGAAAACTGATGTGTTAATATCAGTGAAACAGACTTAAAGTGAAAAATGAAGAGGATCCTTAATAAGATTCAATTCCCTCAGGAGGAAAAAAGTCTAAACTGTGTGTACCTAGTAAAAGTCTTAGAATATATAAAGCACAGATAGAATTACAGGAAAAAACAGCTAAATCCACAATCAAAATGAGAGAATTTTAATACGTTCCTTTTAAGTGATAGGAAAAATGAAAAGAGATTAAATAAGTATGGATACAGATGAATGTCAGACTAACATGACTCACAAATTTGGCTTCATGGACAAATACAGAATACTACCCCAGCAAATACAGAATATAAATTTTTTTTAAGGCATATCTGGAACACTCATAAAAATTGACTGCATACTGAGCCAGCACAAATCTCGGCAAGTTTCATATAACTGAAGTCATGTAGAATATAGTCTCTGATTCCAGTGCAAATAAAGCTGAAAGTTAATGTAAGAAATCGGTTTTGAAAACCATATTTGAAAATTTAAAGTACAGATTGTGAATACTTTATGGTTCGAAGAAGAAAAAATGTAAATTTAAAAATAGAAGTGAATGATAATTACTACATATAAACTTGTAGAATTTGCTAAAATCTACCTACAGGGAAATTGTATAAATAAAAAAAGATTGAAAATCAGTGAGTTAACCTAACTTAAGAATTAGGGAAGAGAATGGAATGCATCTGGGAGAAAGAATGAAAGAAGTAATAAAGATAAGAGAAGTAAATGAAATAGAATACAAAAATATAATAGAAGCTAAATACAGCCAAAAGTTCTTGCAAAAGACTAATAAAATAATTTAGTTAATAATTAGATCATTAATAAGTTGCTAGTGACACTGATCAAGAAAAAAGTACACATACTTTTAAGAATTAAAGGGAGTATATTAATAGCTACAGTTGTAACAGAGAGTAAAAAGATGAAAATTTATAAACTCTATGACAAATAGGAAAACTTAACTGGGCACATAACCTGTAGTCCCAGCTACTTGGGATGCTGAGGCAGGAGGATCAGTTGAGCCCAGAAGTTCTGAGCTATAGTGTGCTATGCCAATTGGGTGCCCATACTATGTGCTGTGCCAATTGGGTGCCTATACTAAGTTCAGCACCAACGTGGTGATGTCCAGGAGCATGGGAACACCAGGTTGTCTAAGGAGGTCACTGGCCCAGGTCAGAAACAAAGTAGGTCAAAACTACTGTGCTGATTAGTAGTGGGATTGCGCCTGTGAATAGCCACTGTACTCCAGCCTGGGCAACCTAGTATGAGACCCTGTTTCTTAAAATAAAAAATTGAAAACATAGATGAAATGGCAAAATTCTAAAAATTTTTACCAAAACCAATCCTAGAAGCAATACAAATTCCATATAGTCTTATAGCCACTAAAGAAATTGTATTACTGATTTAAAATATTTCTTCCAAGAAAGCACCAGATCCATAGAATTTTACAGGAAGACTTTCAGGAATTTTTTCTTTTCTTTTCTTTACTTTCAGGAAATCTATCTGTTGCCCAGGCTGGAATGCAGTGGCACAATCACGGCTCAGTGTGGCCTCAACGGCTGGGCTTCAGTGATCCTCCCACCTCAGCCTCCCGAGTAGTTGGGGCTACAGGCGCGCCACCATGCCCATCTAATTTTTTTTATTTTTTGGAGCTGGAGTTTCACCCTTGTTGCCCAGGCTGTAGTACAATGGCATGATCTCGGCTTACTGCAACCTCCACCTCCCAGGTTCAAGTGATTCTCCTGCCTCAGCCTCCCAAGTAGCTGGAATTACAGGCAACCACCACCACACCAAGCTAATCGTTGTATTTTTAGTAGAGATGGGGTTTCACCATGTTGGCCAAGTTGGTCTCAAACTCCTGACCTCAGGTGATCCACCCACCTTGGCCTCCCACAGTGCTGGGATTACAGGTATGAGCCACCATTCCCAGTAAAAAAAAAAAAAATTTTTTTTTTAAGATAGGGGTTTCACTATGTTTCCCAGGCTGGTCTTGAACTCCTGAGCTCAAGTGATCCTCCCACCTCAGCCTTCCAAAGTGCTAGAATTATAGGTGTGAGCCACTGTGCCTGGCTGAAATCTACCATTTCAATGTTCTACAAGTTTGTGTAGTGAATGAAAAAAGAGGAAAGTTCTCAGCACATTTTATGAGGCTGGGATAACTTTGATACTGAAACCCAACAAGGAAGTATGAAAAAGTGAACCTGGAGTCCATGAGTACAGATATAAAAATTATAAACACAATAAAGGCGTCATCGCTTGCCTAACTTCCCTGATCCATTTCTGAAAATGGTATGTTCCATGTAAACATGCTAGGCAGAAACCTGTTTCCCGTATTTTAAATTAGAAAAGGACATGGATGAAGCTGAACACCATCATTCTCAGCAAACTGACACCAGAACAGAAAACCAAACACCACATGTTCTCACTCAGAAGTGGAAGCTGAACAATGAGAACACATGGACACAGGGAGGGGAACATCACACACTGGGGCCTATGGCAGGGTTAGGGCCTAGGGGAGGGACAGCAGGGGGTGGGGGGATTGGGGAGGGATAGCATTAGGAAAAATACCTAATGTAGATGACGGGGTGGTGGATGTAGGTATATACCATGGCACGTGTATACCTATGTAACAAACCTGCACGTTCTGCACGGGTACCCCAGAACTTAAAGTATAATAAATTAAAAAAAAGAAAAGTTACAGTGTATTACATATCAACCCCAAACACTTAACCAAGTTCCTTAAATGTATTTAAAACCAGCAAAATTCCTATACATAGACATAAACCTTTAGGATATAAAATGGTTAAAACATCATTTTCTGATCATCAAACTTTTGATGTAATTGTTAATTAACAGTTGCTTGTGTGCAGTAACTTGACCTCTCCGTGCTGGACACACATAAGCCATACATATTCGCTGTTGATATGCTGTTAATACTGCCTCAATATGTAGGCAATTTGAATTTCTAACTATTCTGATGTTTAACAATTGTATTTGCAATTTGAGAAGCTACTCATGCATTGTTTTAAAATGTGTATCAAGTTTAAAGTTTTCTTATGTAAATATTAGCCAAAACTTTCTATTGATATTTGCATGGCTTATGAATATTGGATAATAAAAGGTATTCTACCTGGGAAACATTCTTCAATGTATGTCTGTGGTGGCAAACCAAATCCAGTAATGTATAAAAAACAAAATACGCCAAGTTTATTCCAGGATTAAAAGGTTAATTTGACATTAGAAAATCTTTTACATGCAATTGACTCTTTAATATTAAAAGCAAAAATGATCATCAGATGTAGAAAATACATTTCATTCAGGGTAAAAAGTTTTGGCAAATTTTTAATGGAAGACGGCTTCTTTGTCCTGATACCTACCAAAAACCTGCAGTATTTGACTTGCGGTATTTTAATCCCATATTCAACCATCTTGATAAATTCTCTTATTTTAATACCTTGTATTTGGGGATGCGAGTTGTTTTGGGTAGATGGTAGGTTTGTTTCTTCCCTTCTAAGCCGTACAACTTTAAATTTTTCATGTTTTTTATACTGGGTGGAAACTCTAGTGTGATGTTGAATAAAAGTAGTTGAAGACCTTGTTCACATTTTGGCTTTATTAGACTTAAATGTGAAAAGGAAAACTATACATTTTTTAGAAAATAGTAGAAGAGAATATGTTTAAGATTTTAGGGTGGGAAAGATTTCTTAAGATACTAAAAAGCACCAGCGATAATTAAGTATATTGGTAATTTTTGTCAAAACTTTTGTTCATCGAACAACACCATGAAAAATTGATTTATAAGACAGAGGATAAGTGTTCAGAAAATATGAATAACCCCTACAAGCCAATAAAAAGAGGCCTAAAATAACCCAGGAGAAAAGTGAGTAAAAGATATCAGCAGGCATATTGCAGAAGAGAAAACATGAATGGCCAATACATAGGAAAATGTGTTCAACCTTGCTTGGTATCAAGGGAACACAAATTGAAACCCCAAATTTTCACTCATTGGATTACTGAAAATTTGAGCAGCTTTGAGCTTTCTGTGCACTTGGTCACTATTTGCAGATGACAGTTTTGTTTCTTTCCTAGGAAGAAATGTGATGATAAACAACTAGAACTTGGGAGTGTAAATTGGAACAATCACATTAAAAAAAATGAGTTGGCATTAAGTAGAAGTTAAAGTTGCACGTGCCTTTCAAGCAACAGTTCTGTTGCTAGGAGCTGTTCCAGAGCATTACATCCAACCTTCAGGGGCTGGGGAGGGGGATCTCATTACCCTAGGCCCTGGGAGGTGAGGAGATGGATATCTTGGACACATCTGTAATTCATTTGTGAAACTCTTCCACATGTGCACCTTGAGTATTGTACCAGAATGTTTGTAGCAAGCTTTGTTTAATCTTTGGACGGTTCCAAAGTCCATCTGCAGGAAAAAATATGGTATTATTCAGAAAATAAATACCATATACAACAGTGAAAGTTAGTAAACTACTACAGCTATATATATCAACATGGATGAATCCCATGCTAAATGAAGACTGTGTCCTATAGAGGAGCTTTAACAAAAATCATTCTTTTGATTATAAGAAGCATTTCACAATATATACAGGAGAATTTTCTGTAGTATGTTATTGAATTTATGCTACTTTAAGATCTTAAATTTTTGTATTATTGGTTATTATAAAACCTACAACTAATCACAAGTACTTCTGTTGCTTTCCAGAAACAGTACCCAGTCTTAAAAATGAAAGGTTATTTTAAAGGCTTCCGTGATGTATTGTTGAGATATATGTACATATTTAAATGTATATCTTTAATATGCATAGTATTAAGCTTGTCATTTTGTAAATTTATTTTGTCAGACCTGCCCATGTGTCTTTGGTGGGCTTTACCCAAACAGCATAACCTCCTGGGGCAAATACACTTTTCGACAGTTTCGTCTTGTTTAACAAATTATTATATATTCATCTACTTTAAAGCTAATTGTAACCGTATAGTCTTTGAATTCAGAGCAATAGCTTATAAAACAAGCAGCTGTGATCAAAGGTAACTTTGTTGTCTAAGCTTTTTCTAAACAAGCGTTTTGATTTTTTTTTCTCCCTTAGCAATGTATAAATAAATACCGTAAGTAGTTAATACTTACTTAGGGCTTACACTCGGAAGGCAGTTTTCTAAAGTTAGATTTTCAGTGTTTTGCCTCTCCTATTATTGTGAAATATTAGCTTGCCTTCAGGTTGAACTCTCAAGATTCATGGTTTTGTTTAACAGTTTGATGTCAAGCCAGTTAAATTTGACTGTTTCACTCTCTGCATTCAGGGTGGATTTCCTCTGCCTGTGGCAGAAAGCGAACTGAACTTAGTGTTGGAAATCCTGGTTTCTGCTCCTTGCTGCACCAATACATGTTGACCTTGGGTGGATAAAATGGTCTCTCTTAGTTTTCTCAGCTATAAAATGGCTTAACACTTCTTATTCTGCTTATCAAAGTTGTGTGGAAATCAAAGAAAATGACGTGTTCCTTAAAACGTTTTATACTGAGTAAGGTCCTATTGTACCTCATTGGTGTACCATTTCATCATTGGTGTGATTTTTCTTTCTTCTCCTAACTTCAGTATCTGCCAGAAAGAATTTTGGAATAAAGCACTTTGGGTTTGTCTTGCTCCTTAAACTTGATTTCCTGGTGGTGAATCTGGTTTTATTCCGAGTTACTTAGAGATGGAAAAATTGAACTTCTGGAGATAGCTTTTTTTTTTTTTTTTAATCATTAAGTAAGAAATTACACATGTTAAAATGAATAGGTAACAGTACAGTTTTTCAGAACCCTTTCTTTTGCTAAATTTTTACTTTTCTTCTTCTCATTATATACCCCTATAGCACAGTCCCTAGTGTGTTGATTAAGGGCATAAGCTTACTGTCAAATTCCCTGGGATGGAATCTAAGTCCACTGTGGTCCTTGAGGAATTAACATCTGTTACATGTCAATCTTTAAAATCTGTATAATGGAGATTATAATATTGCTTAGTGTATAGGGTTGCTGTTTGGTTTAAATGAGATAATATATGTAAATTGCTTAGCACAGGGTCTGGTACGTAGAAAATATTCAGAATGTTTTAGTATTATTGTAGAATTATTGATAATTTCTGAGAATTTGTTTACCCTTCCATTCTTTTAAAGTGATAGTTTAGTGTTTTCCGATATAGTTTTTCTCTATATGTTTATATTCTATATTCAGAATATAATTTTCAGTTTTATTGCAGGTATGAACTAAACTGTAGTTAAATTTTAATATTTAAATATTGCATTGTAATTTTCAGTAAGAAATGATTAATATCTAAAAATGATTTATTCTAGAGTTTTCAAATTATTAGCCAAAATAGCCCCATAATATAGGAATTATGTTTTTTAGAGTTTAGAATCTAAAGAGAATTTATGCTAAAGTATAAACAATAAAAAGGCAGGAATTTCTTTTCTGATTTGTCATTATGTCTTCAGTACCCAAAATCGTGCTTAGCAAATAGTGGGTGGTCAGTAGAAGTTTGTGGAACACTATAAATGAATTTTGTGAGCATATATCCTTGTTTCAAGATTTGGTTTCCTTATTGCACTGTAGTTGTTTTTTCAGTATGTTTTAAGCTACTTTTAAAGATCTTTTTAAAGACCAGTTGGCAATAGACATTTTTAAGTACACAAAAGTAATGAGAAATGCAGTTTGTGTGAAACTTGGTGTGGCCCCCCAGCTCAGCTGAGGCTTGAATGTGAGAGATGATGTGTTTATCCTTGCAGGGTGGGCTCAGAAACAACAGGGAGTTGTATCATAGCTTAGTACCTTATTTCAGATGAGAATTCCTACTATAGTGAAATGTACAAACAAAAACAATCTAGTACCACATACAGATAGTTTTGTATCTTTGATATATTCATTCCTCCAAAGTTCTTTTTTAATATTTAAGTGGAAGTTAGTAAGAATTGGTTGTATTCAGATTCTAACTCTTAGCCATAATCCTGGCCGGGCATGGTGGCTTTTGCCTGTAATCCTGACACTCGGGAGGCCGAGATGGGTGGATTGCTTGAGACTACAAGTTCAAAACCAGTCTGGCCAAAATAGTGAAACCCCGTCTCCACTAAAAATACAAAAAAATTAGCTGGGTGTGGTGGCAGACACCTGTAGTCCCAGCTACTTGGGAGGCTAAGGCGGGAGAATCGATTGAACCTGGGAGGCAGAGGTTGCAGTGAGCCATGATCGCACCGCTGCACTGCAGCCTGGGTAACAAGAGCGAAACTTTGTCTCAAAACAAACAAACAAAAACCCCTTAATCTTGAGATGTGTATATTGTCTGTTTTGAATATTCAAATTCATTTTCTTCTGTTATATAATGGATTTTGTCACCTTTATTATTTATTGTACAGATTATGGAGTTTTTTCCACAGTTCTTGCTTATTCATGATGATATTTTCAAAAGATGACCTCTTCTTGCTCCTTCTAAATCTTTCTATGCCCTTGTCCTTCCCACTGTGTTAAGACCAAAACAAAATTGTCTGGGAGAAACTGATGTCTGTCATTTTCTTTATAGTCTTTAGGAAAAGAAGTTAGAATTATCTTAGGCTACTCTAGAATTTCACAACCTTGCTATTAGGAACCATTTACATCTGCTGAATTCCTTGTTACCTTAAATCATTTCCTCTTTCTCTGGAATTCTGGAATTGGCCAGTTTTCTCAAAATTCCTTTATATACTTTATGCAGTAAGCATTCCCGTTTAAATGTAAATTGAATCATGGTATATTCTAAATGTATTAGGGAACTTTCATGAGTTGTAATTACACATTAATTTTGTTTTATGTTTGTTTTCTTTTTGGTTGTTAGTGGTAGTTTTTTGTTTTTTTTTTTTCTAGATTTTGATTTTCAAATACATGGTCTACTTAAAATAGGGTATACTTAGAAGTGACTTCTAAAGCCATTTTTAAACTTTCTCTTCTCTAGGTTAAGATGCACTGATACAAACAGTAATTTGAGGTCTCCTGCACTGAATGTTAAGCTGGTTGTTTTTTAAAAAAGAAAACAACTTCAGTCTCTTTTAGAATGTACTGTAATCTCTACTGAGTAGAGGGGTTGTTAAAGATGACATTACATCTCATTACGTTAACTATACTTTCTTTGTGCCTAAAACCTGGTTTTACTTTTCCCCCACCCCGCCCGCATGTGCTGCAGCTGGTGGATAGCGAGGTGGTCATGCTTTCTGCACACTGGGAGAAGAAAAAGACAGGTCTTGTGGAGTTGCAGGAGCAGCTCCAGCAGCTCCCAGCTTTAATCGCAGACTTAGAATCCATGACAGCAAATCTGAGTAAGTCCAATGTTTTTTATCTGTACTTTTAGGAATTAAAGCAACTCGGGCAGGGCTTGGTGTGATTTCAGAACTTTTTAGGAACACATGAAGTTCTGGGTTAACAGGATTTTTGGGAAAATCATGATTTCCAGTTAATTTCATATTCTGATTAGTTGAGGATTAGACAGAATATGATGTAAAGTGTAGAAATTATTTCTGACTGTTTCTGCCTCAGGTCAGCTCAGGACACATAATTATAATTTTGTTGATTCTTAAAGTGACTCAGGTTGTCTTTGTTGACATTTGGTCTCTGTTCAAAAGCATACATGTAGAAGATGGATTAGGTGACTTTGTCCTGACTGCAGGATGTAGTCCAGAAATTGTTGCTTTTAAAATTTAGATCTGCTAGACCTTTATGTCTTGTAGGATATATATTTTTTTCTTCAAATGGATTAGAGATCAAACAAACCTGGTTAAATGAGGGTACTTGTGCTGGGT
Organism: Cacajao melanocephalus; assembly: GCA_963573385.1. Lineage (NCBI taxonomy): Eukaryota > Metazoa > Chordata > Mammalia > Primates > Pitheciidae > Cacajao > Cacajao melanocephalus. The sequence continues at coordinate 11,594 of CAUYLG010000447.1, read as the reverse complement.
GTGGTGGTGAGTGCCTGCAGTTGCAGCTATCCTAGAGACTGAGGCAGGAGGATTGCTTGAGCCCAGGACTTTGAATCCAGCCTAGGCAACGTAGTGAGACCTTGTCTCAAACAACAGCAACAACGACAAAAGAGTAGACGAGGGTACCTGTTTGACTAAATTTATACTCTGGAAATTTTTTGTGTGTGATTGTTTTCATTTGGATGGATTATGTTGGTATTCTTTTTTCTTGGGTTTATATTCAGAAAATTATCTTTTATGATGCCACATCTGAGGATAGTATTGTAGCTTACTATTTTCTAATCGAGCTTAAGATCTTAGTAAAGTAGGAGGTAGGAGCTATTTGTATGGGAAATAAAGTTCTTGAGCTAATAACCTGTTTTAGTCTTTTAGGTGAGAAGCTAAAGATACCCTATTATCTCCTCCTATTTTCAATATTGCCTCATTCAAAGCAAAACAAGACTGATTTACAAGACAATTTGCAAATCATAAAAGTTTTTTTGTGTGTGAACAAAATAGATACATAGTATTTGGAGTGCTGTTGCTGGTAACAGTAGCTAACATTTATAGCACCTACTCTATATTAGAGATTATTAGGTGCTTTACAGATACTATCTGTAATTCTCGTAAGAACCCCACAAAAGTAGCTTTTATTATTCTCAATTTACGGATAAACTAAGGCTTGGAGAGGTTGCAACTTGCTCAAGATCACAAAATTTATAAATGCATCTAGGATCCCAACCACATTGATGATATCCTCAATGACTAACGAGGCAGTAGGATGAGAGCTCTCAGGAGGTCTCTATGAACTGTATTCTTCAAAGTCCCTGGCTGTTGCCATGCCTTTCAGGGTCAGTTTTTGTTCTTTCTGAAGGCAGGGCATGGAAAAGAGATTCTGGGTCTTAGAGAAATGTAAAATGGCTGCAGTTGCCCTCTGTGTGGCTTCCCTCTTGCAGGTGTAGCAATGGGCCTTCCTAAGCCTTGGATATAGCCTTTAAGATGTTTGGAATATTCTTAGCCACTTTCTTTCAGCTCATCGTCCTGTATCTCTTTGAGTCACTTGCTTTTCATTGGTTATATGTTTCTTTGCAGACATACTCTCTCGTGATAACCTCTTTTATTTCCCCAGCTAGAGTAAATCTGTTTACAGATAGTTGTTTGCTTAATACCACTCTATTGAATAAATGCATTCTGCCACAATTCTAATTATTTTCGTAGTCAATTCCATTTAGGAAATGCAGTCTCTATAAGTCTTTCATAGACTATATCGTATGTTCATTCCCAATTAGGATTCTAATATCCTGAAAAGTGTTTAATGTTTAGTAATACATGACCTTATTCTTCAGAAACTGCATTTTGGCTTCTTAAATGCACAAGATATGTCTTCCAAATGTTCACTTGAATCCTCTCATTTTTAGTAACCCGAGAACATCTAACACTAAAGACAAATTAAAGCTGAAAGATTCTCCGATATACTGTTCTGGTTAGATAGTCACTTCTAAATTAATTTGAGTCATTTTTTCCCTCTCGTCTGATACTGAGCTCTTTTTATAGAGTTAATTCAGTTTTCTTAGAAGATCTGTCTGGTTATTTTTCGCATATATTGCCAATCTAAATTACCTATTAGCATTTAAATACATGCTTCCTTTGAGTTTTAATCTATTGCTGTTATTTGCCTCATATTTATAATTAGTAATGAATGACTGTGGAAGATAGCATATGAAAACTTGGAATTTTAGAGACCTAGTTAGTATTTGTTGACCTAGAATAAGCCCAGAGAGAGATGTTTGAAAATTATGAGGCTTTTAGCTAAGCAATTTAAGCTTCATAGAATCAGTGCTGATATTCTTTACAGTAGGAAAACAAACACTTTGAAGCCAAATTTGATGGGGTGAATTGTGTAAACATGTATCTGCACCATTAATGTATTTTATGAATTCATTCTGATGCATTTATACATCATTCTTAGATTTTGGGAACATTTAGTGTTTTAAGTGCTCACTGATTAACTAGGTTCCCTCTCTTTTTTTTTTTTTTTTTTGGAGCCTCAGAATATCTCCTAGTGTCACCTAAATACCTTGACATTATATTGCAAGGCTTAAATAGTTAAGCAATAATGAAAAATAAAAACAAACTTAGAAGAAAGTAATAACCAATTATATTCAGTCACAGGATTCCCCTAGCTTCTTTGAAGTTTTTACCCTTTCACTGTCAGATGTAACACCATTTCCTGTCAGTCCCTCCATTTTCTGGGCAGCTTCACTCTTTTGGTCTTACTTTGCTCTCTAGAGGGTCTGCTTTTATTGAAGGGTAAAGTATTTATCTTATGTGAGCAATTTGGACTTTTGATGATGCATTTAGCTGTGTTATCCCATGGCTTCATTGATATGACTCCTGGTTACCTAGCCCCTTGGAAATTGTTAAGTTACAACAGATGATCCATTCATGTTGGTTTCAGTCGAGCTTACAAAAGCCTGTTTAATTGATACTTTCTGATAAGGTTTGTCATTTAAAAAATAAATAATAAAGGTATGCTGGGAACTGGAAAAACAAGGGCTATGAACTTACAGATCTGGGTTTGGCTCCCAATCCTACAACTTCCTCACTTTAGGAACTGTGTAGATTTCTCAGCGGCTCCAAGCTTCAGTTTTCTTGTCTGCAAAATGACCATGAGCATATCTGTCTGGATTAAATCAGATGACAAACGTAACCACTTAGCACAGTGCCTGGTACATGCTGGGCATCTGCCATGTGCCACGCTCTGTGTGCAGGCTCTGGACACACAGAAGTGAACAAGGCTGGGCACCTGCCATCAAGATGCCAACGTTCTAGTGGGGGCCTCTCTAGCCTTTGCGAATTTACAAAACCGTTATTCTGTGACAGGCAGGTTTAGATGGATGTTATGCAAATAAGCTTGTATTGCAAAACAGTTTAGAATGCAAAACCACAACATTCAATGTGGTGATATTAGTATTCTGTACATTGAAAGTGTGTAAGCATACAATGGAATATTTTTATCCAGATTCTTTGCACTTATTCTGTGGAAAACCACAGTATTTCTTAATCATAAAACTGGAAAAATGTTTGAAAAGTATATACTGAATTCTCTTGAACTTCCACTAGAGGGTAGTATAATCCTATTCCTTTATTCAAGTTCAAAATATTAAGTCTGAATTTTCTCTGTCTCCTAGCTTATTTTATATGACCGATTGAAAAAGACTTTTCCTTCGTCTAGAACAGAAGATTCTGGGTTTTGTTTTTGTTTTGTTTTTGTTTTAAACATTTTATTTCTTTTTTAGAAACAGGGTCTCACTCTTGTCTACGCTGTAGCACAGTGGTGTGATCATAGCTCACTTCGGCCTTAAACTATTCCCTGGACTCAAGCAATCTTCCTGCCTCAACCTCCCAAAGCTCTGGCATTGCAGGATTGAGCTACTGTACCCAGCCAGAAGATTCTGTTAATTCTTAGATAACAAATCTTGGATATAAGAGAATGGCAGCCATATACTGAATTTGTCTTTTTCTTTTGAGTTGACCTAGCCTGATACAGTGTAGTTTTGCTTTCTTTGGTACAGAATTTGAGAGGGCATCTAACAGAGAGATTATCATAACCCTGTTAGTTTTTCATGAACTAGATTATTTTATGTCCAGGTTACTTTCTGAGGTTAGACCCTTTAAGAGGCGCATTAACTGTCTTAGACACCTTTTAGGCTGCTACATAGATCTCATTTGTTCCATAATGGCTTTTGGAAGTTAATGCACCTCTTAAAGTTTCCTTATTCATACCATCATTACCTTTGCCTTAGTATGTAAAAGTGTAACGTAAGCGTTTGAAGAGTCTCCTGGTCTTTCAGTACCTGGCCTCTATGACCTATGTGTTTACAGCCAAAGGAGATTCCTTTGTTCCATGAGGCTAATTATTTTGTTAGAAAAGAACTCATTAAGTGGGAAATAATTAATTTTAGTGTGCTGCTTCATTCTTCATATATCAGTGGTTACACTACAGATAATATGTATTTGAAGCAAATGGCACAAAGAAAAATTCCAAACAGAATTGCTCTTCCTCTGGGACAGCCTTCTCACAAAGATTTGTGAAGCTCTTTCCTGCACAGCTGTCAAGCATTCCCAGATGGCTTTTCACAATAAAATTCCACCTATCTTTTCCACTGATCACTAAATGAGACATATGCTGTTGTTATAGCGAGCAAAATGGTGAGGCTTGAGCTTCTTGTAAAGGTACATTTGTGTCCATGGAGGCCTGCTAGTGTTTTATGTATATGCATCCTAAGCTGGTTACCAAATGTGCTCATATATGCAACTTGTTTTGCAACAGGAAATGTGCAGCCTGTGACAGGGAAATTAAATTTCTGCCAACTTAAATTCAACATAAAATATCCAGAATACACATTATATATGTACTTATAATTATTATATGAAGAGCTTTTTTAAGTTTTTAATATAAGAGGGGGAGAGCATTAATTTTTTTCAATACAATTCTTTTATATTTTATTACTGATTTCAAATCTGTTAAGTGTTAAAATGGAAAATTTTTATCACTTCTTTTTTAAGTCACTGATAATGTGACCTTGTTTAATATACTGCTAACAAAGTACCATGTTGTTTAATGTTTCCTAAGTAGAAGCTCATGTTTAATTTATTCTTTTACAAAATTTGGCATAATGTCTTAATATTTAAACTACATGACCATGAATAGATTTGCCTTCTTGGTAATTTTACATGTTAGAGTAATAGAATCATTCTGTAGCCAGAAATTATTCTTTTTTGAATTCAGTGGACAAGTTGTTAGGGGATAGCAAAGAAGCAAAAATACAATCTGCACCTTTAAGACCCTTACTGATTCCTGAGAGAGGTAAGAGTGCACAACTAGTTGTTTATCAGTCAGAATGTTAGTCCTATGTGAGGCTCAAAGGTCTGTGGAAGCAGAGAAGAGGAAGGGAGCCCGTGGGAGGAGGGCAGGCTGCCACTGGCCTGTGCCTGAAAAGACAAGCTGGGGTTAGGGACAGGCAGAGGTGAGGAGGAAGAGGCAGCGGGACTCATCTTGTTTTGCTGTAATATAGAATATATGAAGGAGAGAAGTGAAGTAAACGCAGTTTGTGGCCAGAGAGCAGTAGGCCTCTGAATGATAAGGCATTTAACTTAAAAGGGCTCGGGAGCCTGTGAAGCTTTTTAAAGGGGAGAACATACATGTGAATTTGGTGTTAGCAGTAAAATGACCACTGACTGTTCCAAGCATTTTTAGCCTGAATTTGTCATTCAGCACAAGAGCATGATGCGATCCTATTCAGAAGGATGTACAGTTTGCTTCTCATTAGGAATTTCAGGTTGCTAAACCACTCACACATTTTCATCTGGTCCCCACGTTGTTAACAAAAGAGTGACTAGGGCAGCAAGTACAATTTGTACATAGGACAGAATTTCTATCCATTAGAAATTAATTGGCCTGCCTAGAGATCAACCTCATTTAAGTTCCTGGCCTCATTAGCTCTGTAGTCAATCAACAGAGCTAGAATCTAAATGGAAATTGCCATCTGTCCAGATAAAGATTAAAAAGGTAAAAAGAACATATACATTTTCCAGCATAGACTAATTGTTGGCTCCATTACATAGTTTCTGTTCAGAAAAATCATTTGAAACATAATTCCCTTTACCTATAGGAGATCTTAAGAATATAGCCTGGAAAATAACTTACAGGTATGTAAGTTTGTAAGGTAAAAAATTAGATGTTGTTGACATTTTGATTTAATACATCAATAAATCTTATTTATCTCATGATCATTACTGGTTGATGAAATTATTAGTTTTAATGACTTTTATTAAATATAAAAATTAGCTAATCTATAAAAATTTTCTCTATTTTTTTTATATTCAAACATTAATTATTTACTAACTGTCAAGTATTAAGTTTAGGTACTTTGGCTCATTTAATCCTTTTAACAGCTTTGCAAGATGTGTGTTGTTAGCTCTCTCTTCACAGACGAGGTATCACGTTGCATCTGATCTGGCAGGAGCAGAGCTGGGTTTTTAAGCTTGTGCTTCAAAGCCTAGCTCTTAACCAGTCCCCCATATGCTAAGGATACATGTGTGATACTGAATGCACCAAGTAGCTTAGAGTTAAATGGAGTCTATATTAAATTTAACTATTCTAGTTTTTATCACTAATCAAAATTAAAGTCTTTTAAATAATCATATTAGCTATGATAGTCTTTTGCTCATTTTAAGACCCTGTCAGACTAGTTATAACAGAATGAGCTGAATATTGCTTCTTTAGTGCTAGGAGTACTAGCTCCTAAGCTGAATCTCCTAGTCAGTTTTTCATTTAATAAAACAAAAAACAGTGTAGGCTGGGCATGGTGGCTCACGGCTGTAATTCCAGCACTTTGGGAGGCCAAGGCAGGAGGATCGCTCAGGCCCAGAAGTTCAAGACCAGCTGGGTCATAGTGAGGCTTCATCTGTACCAAAAAAATGTGTGTGTGTGTGTGTATGATAGTACGTCATTGTGCCTGATTGCCCTCTACAAACTCCTTATGTTCCATTTATAACATTCTTAAAAATCGTAAATATAATTATTCATTGGCTAAAATTTAGATTTTACAAATTGTTTCATTTAAGCATTCCATAATCACATATAGTAGCTGTTTTATGTGGCCCCTGAAACTAAATTCAAAACCTCTATGAACTACATTATTATTAGCCTTTTCCAGATTTACCAATGGTTTACAGTGATATATCAGTGATAAAAGTCAGTACCTAAAATATTTGAAGAAAACTGCTAAACTACTTATCATATTTTCACTTTTGAATAAAATTTATTCCCCTTCCCCCAAATTCATGTTTTTAAGCCTTATACCCTACCAGAGAGAAGAGGGAGTTTTTATAAGCACCAATACTTAGTAGAGTTAAAATTTAGGATATTAGAAAGTGTCAAAAAAAAAAAAAAAAGAAGAAGAAGGAATAAGACCTACTATTTGATAGCACAGTAGGGTGACTATGGTCAATAATAACTTCATCATATATTTTAAAATAACTTGAATGTAATTGGATTATTTGTAACTCAAAGGATAAGGATGAATGCTTGAGAGGAGGATAAAAAAGAAAATGTCAGTACTTCTGGATTATTTAATAGCTGTTTGGACCAAACAAAGATTAATTAAAAATCAAATCTTTTCATTATTACTAAAAATTCATCCTTTATTAATATTTCTTTTTTAATATTCTTTTCAGTTCCAAGATCCCATTCAAGAGACCACATTAAATTTAGTCATCTTATCTTCTTAGGCTCCTCTTGGCCCTGACAGTTTCTCACACGTTTTTTGTTTTTGATGACCATGACAACTTTTCGAGACATGGGGATCAGATATTTTGTAGACTTTCCCTCAGTTGCAGATTGAGTACTTTGTATATTTTGGAAATCAGTCCTTTATCAGGTATGTTCTACAAAGGTTTTCTCCCAGTTTCTGCCTTGTCTTTTCTTTTAAAAAATTTTTAAGTATTTACATGTTTATTTTTTGCTTTTATTATTTTTAATTGACACATAATTGTATATATTTATAGGGCACAGTGTGATTTTTGAAACATGTACATAATTTGTAATAATCAAATCAGGTAGTAAGCATATCCATTTCCCCAAACACCATTTTTTTTTGTGTGTTGGGAACATTCAAAATCCATTCTTTTGCTATTTGAACAAATACATTAAATTGTTATACTCTCCCTACAGTGCTATGGAATGCTAGAACTTATTCTTCCTATCTTGCTGTAATTTTCTATCTGTTAACCAACCTTTGGCTACTGCTCACCTCCCCAGCATCCCCTAGTAAGCATTATTCTACCCTCTACTTCCCTGGGATCAATATTTTTAGCTTCCACATATTATTGAAAACATACAGCTTTTTTTTTTTTTTTTTTGTGAGGTTTGCAGAGAGCAATTTATTAGGCAGAGAGAGAGAAAGAAAGACAAGGAGAGACAGCTCCCATGCTGCCATGGGAGGGGATCCAGAGAAGGAGTCGCAACATGCAGCATTTATCTTCTGTGCCAGGCTTATTTCACTTAACATAACATCCTGTGAATGACAGAACTTAAATCTTTTTTATGGCTGAATAGTATTCTATTGTTTACATGTAACACATTTTCTTTATCTGTTCATCCATTGATGGACACTCAGGTTGAATTCATATCTTAGCTATTGTGTATAGAGCTGCAGTGAACCTGAGAGTGCAGATAACACTTCAGTACACTGATTTCCTTTCCTTTGGCTGTATCTCTGATAGTAGTGGGACTGCTGGTCACATGGTCATTCTACTTTTGTTTCTTTAAGGAACATCCATACTGTTTTCCATAATGGCGATACTAATTTAAATTCCCACCAACAGTGTATGAGAACTCCCCTTTCTCCGAGTCCTTGCTAGCATTTGTTACTTTTTTGGTCTTTTCAGTAATAGATATTCTTTTCTTTTTTTAGTTTTGGAGGGTACATGTGCTTGTTTGTTGCATGGCTGTATTGCATATTTTAGGAGATTGGGCTTGTAGTGTACCCGATACCCAAATAGTGAACATTCTACCCAGCAGGTAATTTTTCAGTCTTTTTCCCTTCCCACCCCTGCCCCCTTTTGGAATCCCTAGTGCCTGTTATTTCCATCTGGCAATAGCTGTTCTAACTAGGGTGAGATGATATCTCATTGTGGTTTTGATTTGTATTTCCCTTATAATAAGTGATGTTGAACGTTTTTCCATATACGGTTAGCCATTCGTGTACCTTCTTTTGAGAGATGTTTATTCAGTTCATTTCCCCTTTTTTTATAGGGTTTTTTTTAATTTTTATTTTTTGCTGTTGAATTGTTTGGGTTCCTTGTATAAGAATTTCTTGGGAATTTAAATTAGTAGGGCCAGTATGGAAAACAGTATGGAGGTTCCTCCGAAACAAAACAAAAATAGAACACCATATGGCCAGCAGTCCCACTACTAGGGATATATCCAAAGGAAAGGATATTAATCCCTTGTGGGATGAGTAATTTGCAGGTATTTTCTCTCATTTTACTGGTTGTCTTTTCAGTCTTGATTTTTTTTTCCAGGCAAATTTTAGTTTGTTATAATCCAGTCTGTCTATTTTTGCTTTTGTTACTTGTGCCTTTGACATCTTCTCGATAAAATCTTTGTCCAAACCAGTGTTCTGAAATGTTTCCCCTGTGTTTTCTTCTAGCAGTTTCATGGTTTCAGCTCTTACATTTAAGTCTTTAATCTATTAGGAGTTGATTTTTTTTATAGGGTGAAAGAAAAGGGTCCAGTTTCATTCTTCTCCATATGGATATTTACTTATCCCAGCATCGCTTATTGATGAGGCCATGCATTTCCCAACGAATGTTCTTGATGCCTTTGTCAAACACTGGTTGGCTATAAATATGTGGATTTATTTCTGGATTTTCTGGGTTCTCTGTTCTGTTCCAGTGTGTGTGTTTTTATGCTAGCATCATGCTGTTTTGGTTACTGTAGCTTTTTGTAGTATATTTTGAAGTCAGATGATCTGATTCTTCCAGCTTTGTTATTTTTGCTCAGGATTGCTCTGGCTATTCAAGGTCTTGTGTGAGTCTTAGAATTTTTTTTTCTGTTTCTGTGAGGAATGTCATTGGTGTTTTGATAGGGATTGCATTTAATCTGTAGATCACTTTTGTCAGTATGATCATTTTCACAATATTAATTCTTCTAATTCATGAACATGGGGATGTCTTTTTATTTTTGTCTCTTCTTCTTTCATTAGTGTTTTATAGTTTGTCTTATAGAGATCCTTCATCCCCTTGGTCTCAAAATCCTGGGCTCAAGTGATCCTCCTGCCTCAGCCTCCCAAAGTGCTGTGATTACAGGTGTGAGCCACCACACCTGGCTCTTTCATCCCCTTGGTTAAATTTATTAAGTATTGTAATTTTTTTTAACTATTGTAAATGGGATTGCTTTCTTGATTTCTTCCCCCCTGAAAGTTCATTGGTGGTGTATAGAAATGCTACTAACTTTTGTATGTTGATTTTGTATCCTGCAACTTTACCGAATTTATTAAATTCTAAAAGTTTTTTTGGTGGCGCTTTTAGAGTTTTTTATACATAAGATCATGTCATCTGCAAACAGGGGCAATTTGACTTCCTCCTTTCCGATTTGGATGTCTTTATTTCTTTCTTTTGCCTAATTAATTGCTCTTGCTAGGATTTCCAAAAACAGGCAAAAATTTCCATCTCAATATACCTAGATGAAATTTGAGGAGTTTCCTTCCAACCTAAATGCTATAAAAGCTAGTTTAGAAAGTCATATGAAAGCTAGTTTAGAAAGTCGTATGAAAAGCTAATACATAAATGAAGGAATTATATTGCAGCTGTTTAAATGAACCCAAGACTGGAAGGCTGCACAGCCAGCTTGTTCCTCCTCACTGCTCCCTTCCCCATTGGATCACTGTTACTTCCAGACTTGGGAGTCATTTCTTGCTGAGCTTTTCCCTCATCTGTGTTAGATGCCACTCCTTTGGGTTCCTGCAGCACCTCACTCCTCGCTCTGTTGTGCTCTGTTGCCATTGAAATATGCCTCCCCTCTCCTGTAAGCTCCTTGAACTCCAGGACTGTCTTTTTCATCTTTGTATTCCAGTGACTGGCATATGTCAGTGAATAATAGATAACTAGTTATGAGGCTGTTTGAGTTCTCAAATCTTTGACCTCAAAAGCTTTTCTTTCATATGAGAAAACAACAAATCCCTGCCCCTATAATGTCAGTTTACGTAGCATCCCATCAATTGGAAATTTTGTAATGTGAGAGGGATTCAGTTTGTATTCCTAACTGCCCTTCACTGGCCATGTGACCCTTCACTAGCTTGCTTGGGCAAGGCACTGAATTTGTTTTTCTAGGCTTTAGTCTTGAATCTTTTCACTGAAAGGTTTGAGTGGGTGATCTTTATGTTCCAAAATAGCTGCAAAGCTCTGTGGCCTAGTAGCAGAGTGGAGTAGTGAAAGACTAGTCACCTGACAGGTGGAGCTAAGTTCCTTCTTCATCTAACCACTGAGTAGCCTGGTAACCCATGCTTACCAAGTATTTATATATATCCATTGTGCCTTGAAGATTTGTGTATGTGATGTGCCAGAGGCAAAACAAATGCTAACGTAATTTAGAGGCACAGATATGAAGTTAGGTATAATTTGTATTAATTATATTTTGCCATATTCTTATTATGTGAAAATTGGTTATTCACATGTGGTGTATGGGTCATTAGGACATTACATTAATTAGGATGTTCCTCCATTTCTTTGTCTTCCTGCTTAATAAGTATTTAGGAAAATTACATCTTGAAAATGCTTGAAATATAGTCAAAAAAGGTAATTTGAATTATGTTTTAATGTTGGCCAATGTATTTTATTTTGCTTCAAGAAAATTTTTTTTTTTAATTTTTTTTAATTTTTTTTATTTTTTTATTTATTTTTATTTTTTAGAAAGAAAAAGAGAGAAAAGAAAGAAAGAGTGAAAGAAAGAAAAAAAAAGAATGTAAGAGAGAAAGAAAGAAGAAGAGAAAGAGGGAGAGAGAACGGGATTCTTGTTCTATTGCCCA